>CALNHX010003096.1:0-158745 GCA_940337035.1 Agriotes lineatus | reverse complement strand
GGCTCTTGCATCTTTGGATATACAAAATCGGTCAGAACGGATAGCCTGAATCAGTTGGCAATACTGAAATGTATTGTTGGTGACACTGTAAGTCTATGTCAAATTCGAGGTTAGCAGGTTAGGATTTGCGTCAGTTTTGACACAGTTTTTAAAAAATCACTCGGTATGTATGTATTATCAGCAACCTCTTTTTACCGAGTGGTGTAGAGGCCGTATTGACCGATTCGATCTTGACAAGACAAGTTTTTAGAGGTTGTGTTCACTATACCTTCAAAAAAGCGCTCATAAAGTACTCAATCCAATCCATCTACTACAAAATTAGCTGACCACCAATCGGTAAACGGTAGATAGGTATAGTATTCCAACCAGAAATTGGAAAGCTATTTAAAATCAGGCCAGCATTGAGAACAGTAAGTCACTTCGTAATTTAATTCATAAAATTACTGTTTGATTGTCATTCAGTGACACTTCGATAATAACCTTAAAATTTGACAGATGCATTGGGAAGTTTGGAAGTCATATACGTTTTTCAACATTTCCTGTGCTACTATACGGTTTTAAAAACTCAACTAGTACCTACTTAAATCATGCACAATGTTACAATGCCTTAACAAAACAGTTACATTTACAATTTGCAGATGAACTGTCATTACTTGAAAGCTGATTGACATTAGAATATTATTTACTGATTGTATGAAACCAACTTAGACATGACTTACACTTTTCATGGTGTACTGGATTTTAAATAGCTTTCCAATTTTTGGTTGGAATACTATACCTACCGACGTAGTTTCCATAAATGCTTTTATCGGTTGCAGGATATTAATCCCTTGTTTACATATACAAAAGTAGGCTGGTAACTAAATCATAACTGATCTGTACGGTAATAGTCCATTACCGTACATGGCAACCATAACTATACAGCAACCGATAAACTATTGAACAAATCACGGATGTTATGAATCATAACAGCCTCAGATGTTTTAAAATCCTCGCTCTGCGAGCTCGGATTTCAATACAACATATGCGGCAGTTATGATACTCATAACATTCCTAGATATGTTAATAGCTATAAATTTGCCATTTATTGACAGTATTGACATTACATTACAAACAGTAATTAAATTCATCAAAGTGACTAAGAAAGACAACTCCGGTCTTGAACGCTATCATTTATTTTTGGATCAGTAATGGCCGCTGCTATTTGTGTTTGCTCTAGAGGTCTCGAGTACTGCATCGGGTCGGTATCCGCGGGTTACCCGCATTGGGGTCGGGTTGCGGGTAGAATTTATATCACTTATTGCGGATAGCAGGTCGGGTGCGGATTTGAAACTGCACGTCGCGGGTCGGGTTGCGTGTACAACTTCATTTCTTCAACATCATATCATATCATATCATATAAATAAAGGAGAACGATCCAAATGTGTGTGTCCGTCACGACAATTGCAGACGCGATGTCCACCATTTGCGTTTGCATGAATTTCGCCGTCGCCTCGATTTCGCGAACGGGGCGGAGCCCCGAGAGCACCTTTGGAGAGGGGCGAAGCCCCGAGGGCCCCTTTGGAGAGGGGCGAAGCCCCGAGGGCCCCTTTGGAGAGGGGCAAAGCCCCGAGGGCCCCTTTGGAGAGGGGCGAAGCCCCGAGGGCCCCCTTGTAGAGGGGCGGAGCTCCGAGAGCCCCCGCGGAGCCCGGAAGGCCACCTTGAAGAGGAGCGAAGACCCGAGGCCCCCCTTGGAGGGGGGCGATGCCCCGAAGGCCCCCTTCAAAAGGGACGAACCCCGCGGGCCCCTTTGGAGAGGGGCGGAGCCCCGAGGGCCACCTTGAAGAGGGGCGAAACCCCGGGGCCCCCTTTAGAGAGGAGCGATGCCCCAAAGGCCTCATTGGAGAGGGCGCAGCCCCGCGGGCCCCCTTGGAAAGGGGCGGAGCCCCGAGGGCTCTTTGAAGAGAGGCGGAGCCCCGAGAGCCCCTTGAAGAGGGGCGGAGCCCCGTGAGCCCCCTTGAAGAGGGGCGGAGCTCCGGGCCCCCCTTGGATAAGGGCGGTGCCCCGGGGTCCCCTTGGATAAGGGCAGAGCCCCGAGGGCCCCCTTGGAGAAGAGCAGAGCCCCGAAGGCCCCTTTGTAGGGAGGAGGTGTCCGAGGGCCCCTTTGGAGAAGGGCGGAGCCCCGAGGACCCCCATCGGAGAGGGGCGGAGCGTTATTTGAGCGGAATTTTGATTAAATCGATGCGATTTTAGAAAAGGACTCTTATCGTTTCTTTTTGAAAATTATGAGCAAAGCTTTAAACTACTCAGTGGTGACACATAAAATGTGCTAACCAGCGCATACGAAAATACATCAGGATAGACCGCGCAATAGCGCGCGCAGCCCCGTTTATAAAAAAATATACCTAATAATGATTTGACCGCCGAAGTGTGAAAATAACTTTCTTTATTGTTTATGGGCATTCTATCTGAAGCAAGTTGCTGGTAGGTACGTGCTGGTCTAATATTCGAATTTGGGGTAAAGTGCGGCTTAAAAGTGCAAAACATGCGGGGCACGGGTCGGGTGCGGGTTTGAAACGACGGGTTGCGGGTCGGGTGCAGGTATAAAAATTTGAAAAATGCGGTTTGCGGGTCGGGTGCGGGTCCTATATATTGGACCCGCGCAGGTCTCTAGTTTGCCCGACTCTTATATAACTATATACAGGGTCTTCTCTAGGTGTATGTAATTATTTATCTTAGCGTTCGAAAACTAATTGTCAAAGTCTCTCGCTTTCTGCCCAAGTGAGGTTTTATGCGACAGATATATGCAGTTTAATTCTTTCTAAGTTAGTAAAATAGTTACACATACGACAAAACACAAACGTAGGTTATATTTTTTGGCATTCTGAATTTATAGGCGTCGTTGAAAGTATTGATATGCAAGTATAGGTAATAATTTACTTGCAGCATAATAGAATCTCATAAAAATAACCACCTCTGTGACAATCAGAAATTACAAAAAATTACAATTGTAAAGTTTGCAGGAGAGCCAACATAACAAACCCAAAAGTGCTAGTTATAATGACAATTATTTTCCAAACCCTAAACAAAGTAAATAATCACGCACATTTAGAAACTCTAACCTTGCATAACCTAACCTAACCTAACTAAGATGACCAGAACTGAACTAACCTAACCTGCACTGGCCTAATCTAACCAAGCCTACTGTTTCCCCGGACTGAAAATTGTGCCAACCGATTCACGACGTCCTGTATTGCCACAACCATTAAACCGTACTACACCCTCTAGCTCTATACTGTGATAAAAGTCATAATCAATTTTGATCATGGTGATGGGATGAAAAAACAAGTAGTCAACTAGCGAAAGCTTTAACGTTTATCTCGGCTGCAATTTCCTGGGTCATACTTTATATACATATAACCATTTCTGAAAAAAAAATCAAAAATATGTTTCTAAACTGCGTTTTCAAAAATTTATAAACAAAAAACTACGTTTCAGCATTTTATCTGCAAAATTAAGATTCTACTTTTAAGAGATTGTGGGCAACACAATATCAATCTATCAAGGTGATTTTTAGTGTTTTAAATTAATTCTTGAATATGGAATAATATACAAAATAAAATTTTACTATAAGCACTAAAAATTTTAATACAAACTGCCTCTTACAGCTGCCAGAAAGTGCAGAAATGAACAGCGTGGTTAAATTTTAAGGGTCAAAATATTAGCTATTACCTTTTTAGTGGCATGCGAGATAAGCAGTATTAATTTCGTTCACCTGATACAAATCTTGAGGTTAAACGTATGTGCTTATAATTTTATCATAATTTAACGTCTAATTTAATAAAAGCAAAAGGATCCTGTGGTTTCACGCTCAATTTAACGTGAAATTATAAATTATTCACTGCTTAACATCACTAAAACTTGGCATAACAGAAAGGATTTTTGTAATTTTATTATGTATTAATTTTTATTGCGTATGCTTATTTTTATTCAATTTAGAAATTTACATGATTTTGTTTTTAGCACGAATTAATTTATATTTACTTTTTCAGTATCGTTTGCGTCGGCACGATGTTTTACAATAAGAGCAATAGATGATGAAGGCATATAAATATGTTTTCACTTTACTTTTGCTTGGCCATTTGAGGTTTTTACGTTGTAGACTTAACTTTTAAAACTTCTTACTTTGAGGTTATATAATCTGACACTTATGAGATAATTTCTGTCACATTTGTATCATTTATAGGTACATTGTTGCCAGTCAGTGCAACACCACCAATAATGTTCGCAGTTTTATTTAAATAGCTTAGGGCGTTTCCTACCCGTTAATTTATTTCAGCTTATCGTATTTTGCATACTATTTACTTAAATAATTATAAATTGCCTTAATTTAATAAAAGTCAAAGTGGCTGTTGCATAAGGAAACATAGCCAATCAGAAGTTAAAAAATCTGGTGTGATACACGCACACAACTTCCTTTTACAGTGATCTTAAAATTAACCAAAAATTTGATTTTAAATTTTTAAGCATTCGTCAAAAATTTTCAAAAATTACAATTTCTACAAAAACTACAAAATAGAGCGTTAGTCGAAGAGACCCATTTTCTCTAGAATTTTAAGCTGAATTCAAAAATGTAATAATATACCGGGTGTTCTATTTTTAACTAAAAACAAAC
Organism: Agriotes lineatus; assembly: GCA_940337035.1. NCBI lineage: Eukaryota > Metazoa > Arthropoda > Insecta > Coleoptera > Elateridae > Agriotes > Agriotes lineatus. The sequence goes on along the minus strand of CALNHX010003096.1, from coordinate 154,091 downwards.
GAAACCCATTTTAGAAGTATTCAACTGGAAAATCACCTATCTCACATCAATACACATTAAAATTGTAATAAAAATGCAAAGTTAAAAAAAAATCGTTAGGGCCGTTTTTGAAAAAATATGCGATTTTCTTCAAAAGCTTGCTGTCGCATCTACATAGTACACAAAACTTATATATGAAGTTTCAACGACATACCTCTTTTCGTTTTTGAGATATTCTGTTCACAGACAGACAGACACACAGACAGACCAATTAAAAAAATATGTTTTTTGGGTTCAGGAAACTCTAAAACGTGAAGATCTGTTGAAAACTCAATTTCGAATTTTTGGGGTGAATCCAATACTTCCTTTATTGTAAAAGGAAGTAAAAAATGGGAAGATAACGTAGGTATTGTACTATTAATTGTTACTGAAAAACCATACTACGTTTAACCAACAGATAGAGTAGAAGCCCCTCCCACAAATGGACTCTAAATTTGAATAGAATATTGCTATTGGCAAGCCGTTTGCACACAACTCAAATTAGTTAAAATTACATAATTTTTCACATTTGTAACGTGTAAAACAGGTTTGGCAATCTAGGCTGCTCCCAGTCAAATTTTCTCAAGTTTGTTAAACAAAGTATAGGACAATTTTTTAGCTGTTTGAATCTGAATTGTGAATTGGCAACTGAGATGTAAGTAAATTTAAAATTATTTCAAACATCACTGCCAAACATGCCTAGATTAAGCTTAGTTTCAAAAGCTACGATTATTTCTTGCTTAGAAAACAATGCAACTATTCAGTAAATTGTACAGCATTGCGGCTTCAACAAAATTTGGGATGACATATGACAGGTTCGAATTATTCACATGACAGTGAAGGCCATTTAATCAACTAAAACAAAAAAAATTCGTGGCTAATGGATTTAGAAATTGTCACTTTTTTGTAGCAATAGTACTGTTTTAACTAAAGCTTTTTGCACAATTATAAAAACAAGTATTGTTTAAAGTATATCCCGAGACACAATGACCTGACGTTATTTTCGAAAGGTGTTTACAAATTAATAAAAGAAAGTTTTTAATGTTCACAGAGTCTATTTATACTGCACAGCTATTGCCATAGGTTAAAAGTAAGCACTCAATTCAATTACATAACCAACTTTTTTTGTAGGCAGTAATTCATACGAGTGGCTTTTATACCTTTAAATAAATAGGCGTCATCCTTAATCGAGCAGCTCGTAGCTTTTATAAGGAGCACTTTGCCACATGATTTACCTACCAATATGCTATAAAATCGCATCATCGCTAATAAATATTTTTATTACCTTACAAATTACACCCTGAAAGTTCTTGGAAATTGTACTAAAATTGACATTGCTACAAAGTATACAGAAACATTTCGATCAAGTATGTAGTACCTGCATATGCCTATTAATATTTATGTCCTAATTGCAATTACGTATCATGCTAATGCCTAATGGCTACCGTGACTGAAAGAAGTTCAAATTAATGAATTTATTTACACATTGTGCCCTTAGTACTAAAAAAATCATCGCATATTTTGCTTAGTTACAGCAATTGTACGTACTGATTTCACATCAGATTTTAGATATCAAGCTGTTTATTTATAGATCTAAAATAGCTTTGCTACAATCTCTATCTTGATAGTACTTGTAAATCGCAAATCATGCTGTTTTTGTTTTATAAACATGGAGTAGTGGTATTAAACGCTCTCGAAGTATAATGATAACATAGTATAATGTGTTTATCAAGGCAAAGTTGTAGAATGATTTTACATTATTTATAGGTCATAATACGGTAATAATGCAATGAAAGGATAAAGCTACGTTTACAAATAAATTTTTTTTTTTTTTTTTTTTATGATTTATTTATAACTGACCCTTAAACAGTAATATGTATTACTGATACCAGGGCCTATTATATAAATACAATACTAGATAAATACAAGTAAAGTGTATTTAAATACCAAAATACCTACTCGAGCAAAATCAAATGTAGTATACGTAGCATTCCCTTTTATTGTGAACACATCTGACCAAACTAAACCTATTCCAACTTAACCCAACCTAAACATATCAATTTCTGTTGAGGCATCATAGCTACATATTTAATTCTCATTCTCATATATACAGGGTGCATATGCATACCACCACGCATATTTTAAAGTACATATTAAGGTTTGTCTGCACATATGCATGTGTGTATATTTTGTATATTTTAGAATTTTTGTGCATATAAATAAATTTTAGTATATATTTTTAACGGTTTCTTCAGAAACTCTAAAAGAAATTATGGTTTCTGAATATTGTTATGAATGGAACAGATTCGAGTTTCCGAAATTGGCCACCCTTTATTTGATTCCGGATGATATTCAGTAGTACTAGTACCCAATGGCAATCTATAAGTCATGAGTTGCAGTTGAAAACTCTAGTTGCTAATACATTAGTAGTATAGTTAGTGAGAATATATGTAGCAGATGTTTGCCCTACAGATTCTTTTTGACGTGGGAGAAATCTTCAATAGAACCTCAACGACTTCTGCCATGGGGGAAGGTCAAATTTTTACCAAGTAAAACTCTCCCTAACCTTAGTATAGCATCTATTCCCTTCCTTTCTGGACCTGAGCTCGTAGCCTAGCTCTCTATTCTACTCTCTCGGCCTCCTCTTTCGTTCCCACTCTATTGTCTATGATTTTCTTAATTATCTTCCCATTTTCTTCACTGTTCAGCTTATCTTCCACTAAATTTTCCATTTCCAATCTTTTTTCCTAATTTCTCTCTGCTTCTCTACTCTCTTCCGCCCGTCTTCCACAAACCATAATACATACGCGCATCACTTTCTCGATTTCATAATCTCTCCAAATAGTCTTAATCTCCCCAAATAGTATCCCACTTTCCATATTTTGTGCTTCCAAATTCCAAATTTTTTATCTGCCGTTCATCTTTCCTCGCATTTCAGTTCCTGGTGTTTCTCTCTTCGATCAGTATTTCAATTTTTATAGCTTCTACTGCCTCGGTTTATTTTGTTCTATATGCACTTGTTTTTTTTCTTATATCTCACCGGATTTGTGCAGCATACAATATAATTGAATTTAACAACCTCCCTTTATAGTTGACACGTCCATACTAAGCTTTAGTCTTCATAAGTACCATCACATGTTCCTCCATATCATAGTTCCATTTGTAACCAATCCCAAAGCATTTTATGTTTTCTTTCGATTATTTCTGTCTCTTCAACTGATACGCTCACGTTCTTCAATTTTCTTCCTACATACAATACACCCCTTTCCGTCTTCTGTGATGTTTCAAGTTCGTATTTCTTATGCCTCTTTCCACCTAGAAACACAATAGCGTTGTTGGCTTTTTCAAAACCTAGATGTTTCTGTCCTTTACGACCAATGCCGTCATCTGCAAAACAAATTATTTCTACGTCCTCCGGCATTTTGATTTTAGTAACGCTATTGTAATATATGCTCCAAAGTTTGGGACCTAGTTCAGACACATGAGAAACTCCACACAAACTTTCTTCAAAATAGCTAGCAATAGGGTTGTACCGCCATATACTCTTAACTCCCCTAATATTCCTCCCCATGGAGCACTGTTTTAAGCGTTTTTTAAAATCGAAGGCAATTAACAATACATAGTTTCTATTGTTTCAGCAGACTTTTCTTGTTTTCCCCCAAACTGCTTCGACCTTCCCTGAATCCAGATCGATTCTTTTGTCATTTTTCTTCAACTCTTTTAACAGAATCTAACCTATTCCAACTTAACCTACTCTAACACAACAATTTCTGTTCTTGAACCAACATATAAACATGTATAATTTAAGATCAGTGCATATTTTGATTTCTGCAACATAACTCACCTCACCCTAATCTGAACTTCACAGCTTTTGTTGTTGGATTACAATACACACTTTCTTGTACGTAAAAAAGCAAGTAGCTATTGTTACAGGAAAAATACGAACAGTCTTTTGACAGTTTTTGAATCGGCCGCGCGGTCGTTCTAATTTTGTCCGCTTTCATGGCGGCGCCCTCCCTGGTCTTCGAAACGCGCTGACGATTTCCTGTGCACCTTTGTCCCGATTCTCTCAGAGCCTAGATGCTTTCTGTTCAGCCCGATTTAGATCTTCGAGTAAGTTGCACGTGGCCTTTTGAGCCTGCTTTCTTATATTGCTGAATTCGTGTAACGTTTCGGGGGGGTTCTAGCTGTTTTCGATCATGTTTTGTTCAATCCGGTTAAGAATGCTCCCGTACCGAGCTGTCTTGTTTTGACCCCGCCATGATTGCCCAGCTGTTTCTTTGGGTACCGACCATGTTCCCGTAACGAGATGTGCGATCTGTTTAATGTAATGTCCTCGTCCCGTATCGTACACGTGCTGTCAGAGATCAGTCTGCTGCTTCCGTAAGACGAGGCGACCATGACCGCAATTTCGACATGAGCTTTTGCTGTGTGCCCAGAATTAGTAATCTGCTTACAAGATAGTTCTTTGCTGCTGTCGCCAGGAGGTAGTAATTCATCCAAGGAGTTCTGTATTGCACGTAGCTATGTCTTTGATTTTATTGTTGTGCGGAATGCCAGTGGCTTCGACAAAACCGTTCAGGATCCCTTGAATTTCATCTTGTTATTGTGTGATTATTTGACGTTTGTTCTTTTGCATCTTATGTTGTACTGATGAGTTGCCCCTTCAGGCCTTATAAGTTTAACTTGCTTTAGTAACGTTATTCACTGTAAACTTTAATAATCTACGTAGTTTGTTCATTTAAAGCAATTACTATTGCACCCGGCGTACTTAATGTTTATATCCAAGTTCCATATTATTGACTATTATACATTTTACAATGATTATGTGTGTTTTCCTTAGTGCAAACAGTAATGACCTGGTTGAGATATTTATTACATTTCAAATTATGGTGGTTTTGGTTAAGCTTAGAGTTTATGAACATATTTGTTTCATAAAGACTCATTGGCGCCCCTTTTGTATTGATAAATTAATGTAACCCTTTTGTAAAAAAAAACGTGCGGCTGTCTTCACTGTTTAGTTAGCCGGCAAACTTGCCCATGTAGTCACGATGGTTGGATTTTGGCTTTATATTTGGTATCAGCTGGAGTGCCTTGATGTCAATTTAACGTATTTGTCCTTTACCAGACGGGACAACGATCTGTCCGTACCCTGATAAACATTAAGGCACCCTAGTATCAGTATAAATGTATTACGGTTTTTGTGGACCTATACATGTGAATATCTTGAAATATATAAATAACTATTTCGATATCAAAAAATGTATCTGAGGTATTAATAAAAAGTAGGTGTGACGTGTAACTGATTATGTTGTTCGTTTTATTGACTTATTCTCAGCAATAATTGCTGATAATAAAAATTGTTCAAATTGCAACTGTAGATTGTTTCGGTTGCGCATAAATAATAAATATAGGCAAAGAGGTCGCTGAAGCCCCGCTCAACGAACACGTCGCGGGGACGGTTTTCGATGCAAATAACATGATATTAAAAAGAAAACATATTAAAGGAGGAGATAAAACAAGACGTTTACATTTGAGGAAGAAGCCATTTCACGTTTCCGAGGACAACAATCGCGAATGATAATGACGATCATAAAGAAACAGAAAATATGTTAATGACAGCGAATGCACTGTACAGAAGAGAAGTGCATGTTTCAACAAAAACGGCATGATAAAGTAAGTCTGTGGGAGAGGAACGTCCTTAAAAGAATTTATAGTTGAAACGGTAACGGAGAAAGACGAATATGCAGGTAAAGAAGCATAATTATAGTAAGACACGCATAATAACAAGTATATAGTAAGACACGCAGAATAACAAGTATAAGAAACGTTTACTATATGCGAAATGGGAGAATAAAGCGAATACTGTTAGAACAACCCAAGGAACGAAGATGTAGAGAAAGACCAAAAACAATTTCGAGTGTAGAAATTGGAGACAATAAATTGGAAAGCAAAAAACAAGAACCAAAAACGAAAAAAGTAGATAGTAAATTACTTTTTCTTCATCGATGTTGTTATAGACTATTAACCAAATTAATTTTAGTATCGTTAAGAGCTACATTCCCGCACTCTTTTTATATCAAAAATACAATGAACCAGAGTTTATTGATGAAGATAAAATATTGAACAATACACGTTTGCTTATGGCACTTAACGAGACTCGTTTCGTTAAGATGCTCATAATCAATCCCGTATCGTTAATATCTATAACGGGGCAATTACAAGGTCAGAAAAAGAAAGTCGAGAAAAGGTAATCGATAACATGGGGATAATAAGATCTTAACTACAGTATTGGAGAAATAATAGTGGATCATTGCAAGGGCTAATCTTCAGTTTTCTATTATACGAATACATAAAAATGTATTGTGGATGAACTATTTAAAACCAGAAAGTGTTACTATTATAACTAACTACGGCACCAATACGAATAACATGCTATAATCAAAAACTAAAATAAAAGTGATCGGTGTGTGCCATAAATTGAAAAAGCTCTGTAACACAAGATATTTCTGGCCAAACATATACCTACTAATGAAGTTCATCTAGCTAGTTCAGCGTAATATGCAGTTCTAGTGGAAGAAGTTCAACGGCTGCATATCGATGAAGCTAACTTGTGAACCGTTAATAGGAGACAGGCTGCGTAGGTTCCTATCAACTTCCATTCATGGCTTAGTGTGCCGTAGGTCGTTAACCTGACAACACAGTTCGGCATTCCAGATTTCTGCTGAAAGATACATTTTTGTTGGCTTTAAACGAGTTCCAAGTTGGTCTTCCGAACTGGATTCAAAGCACTATCGGTGGGTTTTACTAACGACACAGTGCGTGAGATGCAACAAAAACAAGACAACTAAAGCAGGACACATGGTGACTTGGCTACTTGCCTGTGTAACCCCAACCTTGTTCGCTTTGCAGCAAATAAATCCCAACACTGTGCCATTTTCAATAACCTCGAAACAAAGATAAACTTTAGCATATGTTATCGGTTATTTTTGTTGTAATGAGGAGAGTTTAGTTGCTATTTGCGCTGATATAGGTTTGCAAGTTGAAATGATGACTACATGACTTTTGGTGACCTTATCTCTTCCAGCATTCAAAACCTTACCAAATTATTGGGCCAATCCATTGGCATGGAAAATTATAATGTTATCGACTGCTTGAATATTCTGGGAACGTTGTTTATTTTCGTGCGCAATGTTCGGACGATGAGTAATGTTTGTTAATGAAGTTTGTGAGGTACAATAAATAAACTGGTTGACCACCACATCTGGTACGCCCTCAACATTTTAATAAAACTGAATTTTGGAATTTATTAATAACAAATAAATATATAAAAACGAAAATATATTTTTAGACGACCACATATGAAAGTAACATTATCGCGACAGCAGCCTACTACAGAAAGTTGACAATTTCATACACTAGCACGATATTATATCGCACTAGTCATATCGTATCGGCACAAAGTTATTCAAATCAGGGCCTGCTTAATTGTGCGACAAACGTCACTTTGACGTTTGTCACACAATTCAGCAGACCATGATTCAAATAATCCAGACGCTTTTGCTTTATTCGTTGCTCTGCTTCCAACAAGCTCTAATTTTTTATAATTAGTACCAATAATAACATAACAATCAATTTTGCAAACGAAATAAAAACAATTCTTAAAGTATACGGTATCCCCCACCCAAGAAAAGCCCCCTTCCGTGCTTTCCAAGAATACTTCGATACTCAGCATCACTCCGTTTCGCTAATACAATGAAATGCTATGAACCAGTTATTTATCAAAAAAACAAAAACAAAAATTTTGCCGACGACCATAGCTCAAAAGTTGATGTTGCCTTCATTTTGGGAGGACCTATCGTATGAAAACGATCCAAGACTTCAGGATGGTTCCTGGCGACCGGAATCGTGTACACATACGAACATACATCCCCCACACAGCACGTTTAGGCACCCCCCAATACGGGGGATTGATCTAGTGGGCTGAGATCTTCATCAAAAGATCCGCACTGGCGAGACGGAGATTTGATATAGTGGGTTCATTAGTCGGTTGGCTCAAATTTTAGAGATATTTAACTCAGAGTGGTTTTCGATATGAGGGAATTTCAATACTTCGTGTCGAAGTAAAATAGAATTTACTTTGAGTGGTCGTCTAAAAAATAGTGTTCATAACTCGCCCGAAAGTGCAAATATCTGTGCTCGTGTTTTAGATCTACTCGGGCTTCGCTTCGCTACGCCCTCGTTTGTCTAATCAACACTCACACGATATTTTCTACTTTCGACGCTTGTAATGAAAATAACTATTTATCATGTAAACACGAAACCATGACATAAATTCCTTAAAAATACATTTCCGATAGGGGGCTACAGTGTAACCGTAAAACGCGGCAAAGCAGGATCTAAATAACAAAAAAAAGATAAAAATTCAAAAAGGGGGAGAATGGCCCTTAATTGATTTTTTTAATAGCAGCCGCTGTTTTTTACTTCCCTCGTCTGAAAGACAAAGGAAGTATGATAATCACGAACAAAATCACCTTCAGACATTTCTTCAGATCTTCACGTTTCAAGGTCCCTAGATGACTAAAAAGAGGTTTTCTTAATTCTGTCTGTTGGCAGTATAGCTCAAAAACTATATGTCGGAGGAAGACGATATTTTGCATACATATTATATATCTCCCTCGCATGAAACCGCTACAATTTCATACAAATATGTGTATACAGACTACAGAGTGAACACCTTAAAAAATAAAATTTTGTTTATTTTTGGGTTAATTTTGAAATAGAAGGGAGTAATAACTTTCACATAGGTCAGGCAGGTTTTACATTTGTCGAAAATAAGACTCAAGCGATACAGCATAATTCCATAAAAGAGTAAAAATGTTTCAACAATAAGCCCGTTCTGTTCAAGAGAGACGCGCGCCGCTCTTATTTCTATAAGGCTTGATGGCGCAAAATTAATATTTTCATAATTTAATGTTCATTCATTATCAAATTTTCAAATTCTATTCATTTTTTAGCAGTAAACCAATAATTTTATTTAGACCGATAACCACTGTTAAAAATAATGTAAAAGAAGGAAGAGGTTCTCATGACAAAAATGAATACTGATATTTACAAAAAATAAAAATCTTATGATTCACATAGTAAGCTACAACAACTACACGATTTCAATGCCACAATCTGCTTCAATGTATTTGACAGTCATCTCACAGCCTACTTTTCAAAATCTTGATTTGGTGTTCATTTCACGGACAAACTTAAAATTTTGAAACAAGGCTTCAGGCAAATACTATGATTATAGTTCCAAACAATGAAAGTTTTGGATTTTCCAAGAAAGCTAATCGACTTAGTAAAAATGGCATTAGAAGCGACGTGGTAAAGTCTGGTAAAAGATGGAAGGAACAAAATCTCAGTGTCGGAAGGGTGAGAGAGTCAAGTCGAGACCCCTTTCACAAGACTCCTTTATTCAGGGAAACATTTTGGGAGCCGGTAGCGCTAAATCAACAGAATACAGAAATAATCAGATAAATAAAATAAGCACTATCGAATCAACTTAAATGTTAAAAGTCAAAATACACTTATAGACACACACACACCTAAGCCTTAGCAGTGAGGATTTCTCCCAAAATGCTCTCACAATTGACCGTTTTGTGCGATTCGCCGGTGTCAGACTCCCCTTGAGCTTTAACAGTAAAGATCTATCCCTAGATGCTTTCATTGGGCGTATGTTGACAGTTTTGCTGGTGGGAGGCTTTAAGAAAGTGCCGTTCAGCAAGCGAGCGGTTCGCGTGGCGCCCAAATCGTGGCTTGAGGTGGAAATGCAGATATGCGAAGTACATGCGTGTTGTGTAATAGCCTGCAGGGGTACATTACTACAACAAGAATTTAAAGCAACAAAAAGCCTTCGACAGGGAGATATGATGTCAACCACTTTATTTAATATAGCGTTAGAAGTTGGCAATTATTTCTAAAACAAGGGATAAGTTAAAGAGCACCTTTAAGAAAACTGAAGCGGATGCGGGAAGATGCGGGTTGGAAGAAATTGCAAAATACCCTGTAACAACATAGAAGAGCACTACATTTCTCACATGAATGCTAAAATGATAGCTACAAATGATTCATTCGGTGAAACGAAAAAAAAAATTTAGGGGTGATAAAAATAAATATATATCTAGAGTGGTAAAGATACGAGTCTATATATAAAACAAAAGTGCTATATGGTAGAGAAATGTAGACCCTAAACCTAGTAAATAGGAAAACTAAATACAAGTGCCATATCAAGAACGCCAGAACCATTCTCACGAAGATGCACCCACTTCTAAGTTGTCGAGATCTCAGTCTGTATTTGAGAAAGGGAATCGTGGGGTGCTATGTTTCCCCTCTACTATAGGGCGTCCAAGCATCTTAACATATGCAGAGAAGAAAGAGTACAAGTCTTCGAGATGTGGACCTACCGTCGTCTACTTAGAATCTCGTGGGTGGATCACGTCACCATCGCGAAGTTCTTCAAAGAATGCGTTGCTCGAATTGGGTCCCGTCTTGACGAGTATGTACAGCTACCGCCCCCTACAACTTTTCATCCAAGGAAAGAAGAAGGGAAGAACAGGACCCGGTAGGAGAAGAATCTCCTAGCTCGGGAACCTGAGGAAGTGGTGCGCACTGCGCAGTCATCTCCCCAGAACTCTTTCAAATCGTTGCTAATGTTTGCATAACCATGCTAATAGCCAACATGCGTACAAGGCAGATGAAGAAGAAACGCATGAGATATAAAGAGAGATTAAAGAAATGAAAAAAGTGTAGATACGAGATGAAAACAGGGATGACTCTGATGGTAGAGCACTTGAGAAGTTTGACTGACAGAAGAACTCCAAGAACTCTACAAGACATAACCGCAAGAGGACGTCCCCAAAACTGCTTCAAAGATGTTAAAGACCAGGAAGAGCTAAAAGTTAAAAACAGAAAAGCTTAGCAGCGAGAATAAAGAAATAGAAGAAAGTGACTTAAGCTTCTAGTACCGAGGTTAAATGTAGAAATGTAATTAATTTTAGATTCAATTACAATTCGTAAGACTGTAAAGAGGCACACTACTACACTTACTCCCTCCCTAGGTCCTGGAAAATTCCTTTGTCCGTTTCTATCCCGTTAATTCTAACCCCGCCCCAATTCCCGTAAGTTTACTACTTATGCACACATTCTTGTTATCGCTTCGAACAGTACAACCCGTAGCAAAACTTCGTTATTATTTTGGTGCAAGTGCAGTTTACTCATAATTTTTTTAACACAAAACAGTGAACATTCCAAATTGGCCACGTGAAAATCTAGGCAAGTGTATTTTTCCTAGTAATTAATCTCTAATTTAAAATTTTGTTTTGGAAAACCTACTACACAGTTGTGGTTACAAACACAGTTGCACCAATAAACATTAAAATTGAGAAATTATTGTGTCCTAATTAGAGTGTAATCATTGATAACAAAACTAAAAACATAGCACATATTTTGCGTTTATACTAGTTTTGCTAATATGTCATTGGTAATCAATCAAGTTGTAGGTCTTCAAAGCTAAAAAACGCTTTGGCTAAAGCCTAGGACAATTCAAAAACATATGCTTATCCCAGCTTGTGGAAACGTTTGTGAAGCAATCAACAAACATGTTTTAATAATATACGAGCTCTAGACCGCGATAAAAACAAAAACTTCATTACTAAAATTACATTTAAACGTCGACTATTATCTGAAGTGGAATTACTGCGTTAGCAGAATTTTAATTATAGTTAAGAAAGTGGAAGATAAAGTTAGGCATTTTGTTTGCTTCAACCAAATATAACAAGAAATTAAACAAACGAATATTTGATATGATAATCAACAAGTTGCAGTATTAATTATAACAAATATTTCCAAAATCTGGCTATCCATTACTCCTCACGTCCTCGCCAAGGACATGCTTTCTACAATTCTAATCCTACGACAGAGACCTTGTTTGAAAGCAAAACCGGTTAGGTTAATTTAGAAAACAACAATTAAGTAGAATAACATCAGAATATTTATTTGCAAGATTAACCATTAGAATTTTAGTTTCAAATTTCCCCAGCTTGTTCGGTGAGGGGTCAACAAGAGACAAATCAGTGTTTACAAGCTTCTTATGAAACAGCAGCCGATAAGATAAGAATATTTGTTTCTTTGTGGCTTTACTGACGATGTATTTGCCAAGATATGGTTATCCTATTTGACGCCTCTCCAAAAATGGACCTAGAGAACTGCCAAGTTGCATTATTTTTCTGTAGATAACACTGGATAATAGTTAACTATTTTTAGAACCTTGTGGGGAGATCCTATTGGGTGTAAATATTCAGATTAGGGATGGTAAAACCTGTTCCGCTAAAGGATCAAGTGCACCTGATCCGACTCCGACTCCGAACTAGGTGCAAGAAACTAGGTTCAGTTCCGCTTGTGGTCACCGGGATATAGCAGGTCTCGCCAGACGCTGGAGCGGTCGGAGTCGGATCTCTGATGGGCCTGAACCTACAGTCGCATGTTATGACTCATATGGTAATGTAGGGGACGTGATTTGGATTTGAATCCGACGGCTCCGGTCGGAAGTTTTTGCTGGGTCGTCTATTTCAATTGTAAAAGATTTCTTTGATTGCATTAGCAGGGCATCAATAAACTATTACAATTAAATATGTTTATTACAATTTAAAATTATGAAATGTTTTCCGTTTTTTCTATTTATACCTTACAGTAGCCTACATGGTCTATGATTTTGGCACAACACACGAGACATTGCCATTACGATCCCGCAATTCCGAATCCGAATCTGAAATTCCTTGCGTAGATTATGCAGTTCCTAGTCAGTTACGAACGATTGCGAAGCGCAAACCGCGTCGATCCATTTCCATTCCAATTTCAAATTCGACGTCTTTGCAGTCCGAGAAAGAGGAGCGATCCGATCCGCTTCGTAGGAGCAATAGTCCGGCATTCCGTTCCACAGTTCCGCCGCTCCGCGCTCCTCAGCGCTGGGGCGGTTTGGCTTAGGTGCAAAACGGTTCGATTCCTTGAAGGAACGACGGATCATTCCTAGGTGCGAGAGTCCGGCATTCCGTTTACAGGTCCGCCGCTCCATGTGCTGGCGCGGTTCGGCTTAGTTGCACAGAGGTTTGATTCATTGAAGGAACGCCGAATCAAGCGACCTACTCTTTAAGGAACGCCAAACCAGGTGCACCTACTCCGGCAAACGAACTAGGTTCAAAAGAGTAGGTCCGGGAATTGACAACCATCCCTAATTCAGATTGATAATTTTTTGCATAAACATAAACATATATGTACAATTGTACATACAGCTATGGGCAAAAATAATCGACCACTTGAAGACGAAGAGATACAGGCAGACAAATGCTCTCAGTCAGTTTTGCTGATCACTATTACACAATGCCATAGCCACATCAAATAATACAAGGGTTACAGCGCAATTATTAATAAAGAAGCCTTACAAAATTGCTTTCTTGCACGTAAGGTCATAAGTGACTGTTTCTCATGCTATCATTAATCAGTAGCGACGATGAAAATTTAATTAACGCTTTTTGAATTACATAACCTGGGAGGTAAGTAAGGCTTAAAAGTGGTTATACAAGCACTAAAATGGCAGGCCAACACAGTTTTGTATTTGCCATGCATTTCGCAACGCGGAAATAATTAGAAAATCTAAACTGCGTATATCTGATCTTCAGTCCTAAATGCGGTATAATCTATACATATATAAAGGAAAGTCACAACCCTGACTAATCAACGCAGAGCCGAAACCACTGGCACTAAAAACTTAAAATTTGGGTGGAAGGTTCGGTTTGTTACGTAAGGTAGTGCTAAGAAGGGATTTTTTGAAATTCGACCCCTAAGGGGGTGAAAAGGGGTAAAATGTGTTTTCACGAATTCCTCAATATTTCTTACACCCGATAAGATATCGACTTGGTGTTTACTTGCAAAGATTATCAATGTAAATACCTAGAAACGTATTTTAGGATTTTGCCCTAATCAACCCCTAAAGGTGCAAATGTGGATTGGGGGTGAATTAAAGAACCCTAAGTATTTCCTATGTTTATTGAGTTAGAACATTCTTTTTTGGCACATAGATTGATTTTTAAAATATTTAGAAAGGGGTGTAAGGGAATTTGAAAATGTTAACCCTAAAGGGGTAAAAAGAGGAAAACTGAAAAGGTGTGGGGGGGTTAAATTTATTAATTTTTTTCGCCGTGAGTTCCATTTCACAATATAATGGGTTAAAAAGGATATTTTGAAATTCCTTCCCTACGGGGGTGAAAAGGGGTAAAATGTGTTTTCACTAGTTCCTCAATATCTCTTACACCCGATGAGATAGCGATTTGGTGTTTACTTGCAAATATTATCAATGCAAATACCTAGACACTTATTTTAGTATTTTGCCCTAATCAACCCCTAAAGGTGCAAATCTGGATTGGGGGTGAATTAAAGAACCGTAAGTATTTCCTATGTTTATTGAGTTAGAACATTCTTTTTTGGCATACAGATGGATTTTTAAAATATTTAGAAAGGGGAGTAAGGGACTTTGAAAATTTTAACCCTAAAGGGGTAAAAGGAGGATAAACTGAAAATGGTGGGGAGAGGGGGTTAAATTTATTAATTTTTTTCGCTGTGAGTTCCATTTTATAATAAAATGGGTTAAAAGAGATTTTTTGAAATTTCTCCCCTACGGGGGTGAAAAGGGGTAAGATGTGTTTTTACGAGTTCCTCAATATCTCTTAGACCCGATAAGATATCGACTTGGTGTTTACTTGCAAATATTATCAATGCAAATACCTAGACACTTATTTTAGTATTTTGCCCTAATCAACCCCTAAAGGTGCAAATCTGGATTGGGGGTGAATTAAAGAACCGTAAGTATTTCCTATGTTTATTGAGTTAGAACATTCTTTTTTGGCATACAGATGGATTTTTAAAATATTTAGAAAGGGGAGTAAGGGACTTTGAAAATTTTAACCCTAAAGGGGTAAAAGGAGGATAAACTGAAAATGGTGGGGGGAGGGGGTTAAATTTATTAATTTTTTTCGCTGTGAGTTCCATTTTATAATAAAATGGGTTAAAAGAGATTTTTTGAAATTTCTCCCCTACGGGGGTGAAAAGGGGTAAGATGTGTTTTTACGAGTTCCTCAATATCTCTTAGACCCGATAAGATATCGACTTGGTGTTTACTTGCAAATATTATCAATGCAAATACCTAGACACTTATTTTAGTATTTTGCCCTAATCAACCCCTAAAGGTGCAAATCTGGATTGGGGGTGAATTAAAGAACCGTAAGTATTTCCTATGTTTATTGAGTTAGAACATTCTTTTTTGGCATACAGATGGATTTTTAAAATATTTAGAAAGGGGAGTAAGGGACTTTGAAAATTTTAACCCTAAAGGGGTAAAAGGAGGATAAACTGAAAATGGTGGGGGGAGGGGGTTAAATTTATTAATTTTTTTCGCTGTGAGTTCCATTTTATAATAAAATGGGTTAAAAAAGATTTTTTGAAATTTCTCCCCTACGGGGGTGAAAAGGGATAAGATGTGTTTTTACGAGTTCCTCAATATCTCTTAGACCCGATGAGATAGCAACTTGGTGTATACTTGCAAAGATTATCAATGCAAATACCTAAAAATGTATTTTAGGATTTTGTCCTAATCAACCCCTAAAGGTGCAAGTCTGGATTGGGGCTGAATTAAAGAACCCTAAATATCTCCTATGTTTATTGAGTTAAAACACTCTTTTTTGGCATGTAGATGCATTTTTAAAATATTTAGAAAGAGGTGTAAAGGATTTTGAAAATTTTAACCCTAAAGAGGTAAAAGGACGAAAAACTGAAAAAGGGTAGGGGTGAATTAAAGACTCTTCGTTACTCCTATGTTTATTGAGTTAGAACAGTCTTTTCTGGTATATAGATATATTTTTAAAATATCTAAAAAATGGTTTAAGTGATTTTGAAAAATTTTTCCCTAAAGGGGTAAAAAGGGGTAAACTATGTTTTCACGAATTCCACAATATCTCTTAGGCCCGGTAAGATATCGACTTGGTGTTTGCATGAGTAGCTATCCAATGCAAATGTCTAAAACCACATTTCATTGCCCTAATCAACCCTTAAAAGGTGCGAATTTGAATTCGGGGTGAATTATAGAACCCTTTGTATCTCCTGTGTTTGTCGAGTTAGATCATTCTTTTTTGGCATATAGGTGTATTTTTAAATCTTTAGAAAATGTTTTTAAGGGTTTTTTAAATTTCACCCCTAAACCGGTAAAAAGAGAAAACTGAATAGAAGTAGGAAGTTAACATTATTTTTCGCTGTGGGTTCATTTCAGTATAAAACGGGTTGATTTTTTTAAGAAATTTCACCCCTAAGAGGTGAAAAGTGGTAAACTGTTTAGCGTATTGAGTGATGGAGGAGGGGGACACTCTAGAATTCATTTGAGATTTAGAAGAAAAAACAAACATTTGTAGTCCGTACGAAGAACGGGCATCTTGCTAGTTTTTCATAAAATGGCCCCAATGTGGTTGGAATTTAAAAGATATCATTTACTAGTAATCCACTTTGCAGCTGGTTGCAGTGTCAGATAACATGAAAAACACAATAACAATATATTTAAATAACAACAGCACATCACGTAAATAAAAAATCCAGATTCTCGTACTTTAGAACATTGTTTACTCGCATCTACGTAGCATGTAACTCGCTGAACAATTTCAAAACATTCCCGTTTTTCTATATTTTTATTGGTAAAAAAAGTAAAAAAGATTGCCCCCAAGAAAATATTTAGAGGAATAGTTTTGTTTTTCATTATTTTACAATCTCAAAAGATCAGGGTGCTATTATTAAATTCAGCAGTATCAATAGATTCGCAACACTGTACGTTATCATAACACTGTACGTTATCATCTTTAGATTAAAAAGTATTGCAATCGTGTAGTTGACTTGTGAAGCGCGATAAAGGTCTTCGTGACATGTTTCTGCTAAGTGACCCAATTAAAACTGATAATGTTGTACACGACACGGTTTTGCTATTTCCAATACTGACAATTAGCGCGATTGCAAACAGAACTAGTCGCCGCAGTAGAGTTGCTCAAAGTGGATAATTGCTTTACTAGCGATGCAAATTATTAAAAACAGGGAGAATATCGTTGTTGTAGAATAGGCTTTCCCAATGTATTTACATCTAGAAGGCTTATACAAATCTCTGGTGAAGCAAAAGAACTCCTCGAAGAACTGTTAATAACATTTTATCACAACTTACCTAGCGAAACAATATAAAAAAACAAATATCCAAATTGACTATTAAATACATGAAATTGATCACATATTAATAAAAGAAGGGGAACTATACCCACAGCAGACATAGACTGGTAAAAATACGAACACAAAAAAATGTGACAAAAGGAAGTAGCATAAAGCAATAAAAACAGAATGTATCTAACCTAAAACCAGATGAGGGTAAGAGTAGATATGACGATAGAATGATACAAGAAATAAATAAACAACGTTAACAGGCAAAAGGGTTCAGCAAATAATACGATACTACAGCAGCAAAAAAACCAGAAAAATGGCACTACCAAGAATGTGAAGAGGCAAGAAATAAAAAAATCACGGCAAGATTAAAATGATTATAGCATGCAAACAGAGGCACAACCACCTATTAAGAGAAGAGAAACAAGGCAGAAAATTAAATAAAAGCAATAAAAATAAATAGGATAAGTCGTAGAAGACATACAAAAACATCGAAAAGGAAACAGAGCAAAAGAGTCCTTCCAAAATTATAATAACAAAAATAAGAGATTATCTTAACGAAAGGTATGGGCCTAACATAACTAGTAACTTTCAAAGTTGGGAAAACCTCTACAAGAAGCTGGCACACTCTGAAAATATACTACTTTCCTATGTCGTTGTAGAAATAGCTGTATTATTCCAAAAGGGTTTAGACTCAAAACACCTTATGTAAGTGCTCGTTCTATTAATATCATGAAAAGAGCAAGTGAAGCTCTAATCAGAGATAGAATACAATTTCACAGACATAATAAAGTTATGATATTTTCTGACATAAACAAACTAGAACAGGGGATGCAAAGGGATGTACGGGAAGATGATTTCAACCGCGCGTATGTACAACTCTATTAATTATATCTACATCAAAACACACACAGAGCAGAAACGTACACATTTAAAAAAGTTCCAAAACCTCATACAAGAAAAACACACAACTGAACTAAATACACTAAAGAACAGTGACACTTTTTTAAATAAAACTGTAGTTAATCTGTCTTCTAAAGAACTAAACGCCACTGACAAATTAGTTCTTGGCAAAGGACTCAACTACGCAGTGGCGCCAAAATGGATTAATAAACTTAATTTAGTTACAGCTATAGAAGAGACTTGTCAAAAACTTCCATAAGACATTAGACAGGAATACAGGATTAGAAACAAAATCATACTTGAATGACCTTACACAATCAGACAAAATATATCCAAACAAGAAAAACATTCACTACACACACTAAAAACCGATAACACAATTAAAATTCTACCTGCAGACAAAGGCAACGCCACAGTAGTACTTGACACAACCACATACAACAAAAAACTTTTAACACTAATTAGTGAGGGGCAATACACTAAACTAAATAAAGATCCAACACATACAATAGAAACAAAAATATACAAAACACTTTACAAACACAGAGAAGAATTTATAGATTTTGTTAGACGTACACTACAAGTTTTTACAACTTTAAAAAATGAGTATGTGTATATAGTAAAGAGTAAGGGGACAAGAATGGACTCTTGTGGCACACCAGTAGGTACGCTGACGATCCACATGGCAATTTCACACTCTGTACCCTGTTAGACAAATAACTTTGAATAAAAGCGACCGCAGTATGATGAAGACCTATGTATTTTAAAATAGCCAGTAAAATATCATGATTAATGGTATCAAAAGCTTTGCTCAAATCTAAAAGTGTTAAGACCGATATTTTATTTTGATCACCAGCTTTCATTAAGTCCTCAGTGACGCTCCATAAAGCAGTAGCACAGATATGACTAGCTCTAAAACCAGATTGATTTATAGGTAAGATGTTCATTTAGATAAGATCGTAACTGTGAATTTATTACTTTTTCTAAGATTTTTGAAAAGGCAGGGAGAATACTAATACTAATTGGTCGCAGGTCTTTGTATTCATTTGGAGCAGATATCTTTGGAATAGGTACAACCACAGCTTGTTTCCACACATTTGGAAACGTGTTAGAAGATAAAGAACAATTAATAATGTGCGTTAAGTAAGATAAAATCATTGGACAAAAAAGTTGTATAATGTTGATGCTCATTCCATCCCAGCCACAAGCGTTACTTTTTATTTCGCTGAGAAACTTCGCAATTGTATGGGTGTCTACAGCAAGAAATTTAAAATTAAAATGGTACTATTTACCCTTATAGTAATTACAGATTTCTGCGTAGTCACCACTAACGCTAGGTATATTATCTGTGTAAGACCCAAAAGCTCAAGCATATCCTTATAATATAAGCTATCAGGTGAATGAGGTTCAAGTAAATTTATATTTAAATCACCAAGACATACAAGTATGTGTGAAGAAAATGTAGAAGAATAAAACAAAAATCCAAACAAAGATAGCGAGTCTAAATGCGTACAAAAGGAGCCAATAGAGTAACCACACTACCAATAAACTACAGAGGACATTAAAAATTGAAGAACAGCAAAGCGGCAGGTAGTGATATCATTACAGCACAGCAGAGCTACTGAAACATGAAAGCGAATGACCATAGGCATAACTTGGAAGGGGCAAGGAGGGGGGGGGGGGCAGTGCAATTTAGATTAAAAAATTTTGAGATGTCTTGATTTTGACCCCCCCCACCCCAAGTGATGCCCCAAGTTACGCTCATGCGAATGGCTATGCAAATGGCAAATGAAAAAATACCACAACACTGAGTTAGAGCAATCTTAATACCCATACAGAAAAACGAAAGCGGAAAATATACAGCAAACTACAGACACCTTTGAAGTTAACATGGAAATAAAGCAAGCAGACTATCTATCACGTCTGTTGTTCAATTTAACGCTTGAGACAATCATACGAAACGGCGAGACAAAGAAAACAACTAATAGGATAACCAAACAATTTTTAGCATACGCAGATGGTATAGTCATAATAAGCACAACATTAGAAGAATCGTTCAAGAAAATACAGAAAGAAGCAGACATTATAGACTTGGTGGTGAATAAAGATCAGACAAAACATATGAACACCAGAACAACAGGGGAGGGGAAGAGAACACCAGAAATTAAAAATTAAAAATGTAGATTTGAAACGTCACAGCGGCTGAACTACTTAAAATTAACCATTAGAAACATAGAACGAAAGCAAAAGAGTAGATAGAAAATAGTATACCGGCAAGCGGGACAAATAAAATCAGACTCGTTATACCATATGCAATGGAAACATGAACACTGACTCGAAATTGGAATGGTTTAATAGAAGGCTATTAAAGGTGAGAATATAGTTAAAATGGTAAAATAAAGAAGAATACAATGGTTGGGGGACATAACCAAATGCGAAACGCCCAGAACAATCGAAAAAATAACGGAATAGAAACAGAGGGAAGAATAAGAGGGAGATCAAGGAGCAGATGATTCGATAATGTAACAAATGGCCTAACAAGAATGAAAGTGATAAACTGAAAGTTACAAAAAAATTGGAATACGTTTAAACAAATAGTGAACAGTCAAATCGCTGTAATTATGTAATTTAGCAAGAAGAGGCCGATCTACTTCATGAAACAGATTGAAACATTTTCTCAGAAGGCTTGAGGAAGAGGAAGAATACATACCTATTCGGGGAATGGGTACTATAAAATTCACGAATACGACAAATATCAAGAGCTAGGCCAAACATATTTTATATCAACAGACGTCTGATGCACCAAACAATAATTTTAATTGTATATGATTACAAAACTACTGAATAGTTAATAAAGTTGATTGTGCTTTTATTCGATTAACACTTGACCATAGAGATGTTACCTCATAAAACGACTAAAAATGATAATTTCAAAAACATTCTATTAATCATTATACATACGTTAACAGTTAAACCCGGAGAGTTTGAGGATTCATAAACTACAATGCTCCGAAAGCAAAGGTGAGATCAGACTGTCGAAACCGTCAAAGAATTTCTTATAGAATAGAAATTACAGGTTAAAGGTCGACGCCATTTCGACAGCGTCCAATTGGCCTATACGTCTGTACACATAAGCTACAAGGAAACTGTTTAAGAAGCAATTTGTTGGGTTGAACATAACAACATAGTATTCGTTTTCACACAATTCTACAAAATAGTAATTTACGATACAAGTGCGTAAAGCTAGTCTTTAGTCACGAGTGGGGCAGAGTTAAAACGCGAGTGAGCGAGTGACTAAAGATGCTTTACGCATGTGTATCATACAATATTTTATCTACGATAGAATCTAGAAAACACGGTTAATATTTAAATGTAGATTAGGATTACTGGCAATCGATCGTAATTTTGCGTGATTAAAAATTTTAAAACACGTTGCTACTGACGACGTAAACTAATGAAAACATGTATTAAGCAGTCGTTTTACAAACTAAAATTGCCAACTAAAAGACAATTTTACACACTGTCGTAGATAAACGTTTAATTGACAAAATTATCAAATCACAAGTTTCGATCCAGAATTATGATTGCTATTTCATACGCATTTTAATTATTTTTATAGTAACCCATTGCATTGGAATAGGAATATTATCTGCGATTACATAATTTTGACTGTTTAGTATGCCCTATTAGACGTTTATATAAGCTAATAAGAAGCTGCTTTAGAAATTTGATGAGTTTTGATCCAGCACAAACTATTCAACATTCAAATATCGCAACCTTGCTAAAAGCATAGGTTTAAAAAAAAATACAACGAAAACCATGTATTTATTACCAGTCGTCGTCTGTATTGAAAAATAATTGTTTTCTTTTCAATTTTCTTTAATGAGATTCAGTTTCGTCTAAAAATCGGCAAAATGAGAATACAAATCATTAAAACACGATTTCAACGTTGCCTTAGAAAGATTAAAAAATGTAATTTAAGCCTGTCTTAAAAGCCGTTTTAATGTGATAAATTATGTTGGCAAAATTTGAACCCGTTTAAGCGATAAACTAGATTAATATAAATTTATTCTGTGTATCTCATACTCCAACGAGATGGAAACTCTTTTCCTACAAAACTGAAAGACCCTTTTAACCAAAAACCAACTCGTATAAATGCGATTTAACCAACTCGTATAAATGATTTAGACGATTTCACTTGTTTAAACGAAGTTTTCAAAAAAGTTACTTACCAACATTTCATAGTGTAAATTAGACCAAAACAGTTTCCACGACATAAAAGTCAGTTTTAAGTGTCATTTCTCAGAGATCACAGGTATCATGCGATTTTAACAAGGTAATAGTTGGTTTGGCGAGATTTTTTAACGAGATTTGAAATCTTGTTAGATATATGTAAAAAAATGTCTACCCATATTATAGGCGGGTTAACGATCCTATAAACAATATAAAAAAACGCGACATAATCCTTCGACTGTTATCGAGATTCAATGTCATTTTGACGAAACTAGATGTAAACTTAACAAAATTAACAGTGACATCAAAGAGATTTATATAATGTAGTTAAACCAAGCCAAATCTCGTCTCAAGATGAGAGATTCAATTAGTCAGATTCAAAATCATTTTAACGAGACTGAAGCATTTAAACAAATATTAAAAACACAAAACATTAACGAGGTTAGTTCAACCATATTTTACATTAATTTAAGTTTTTAATTTTACAGTTCAATATCATTGTCCACACAAGAGTAATAAACCTTTTGAAGAAGACTTTCATCGTAATTCAATGCAATTTTAACGATTTTTTAACGAGATCAAAGCATCATTTCACTATACTGAAAATAATTTTAATATCACGAAATGTCTTTAAGCAAATGTAGTTTTCACAATCTAAATGTTGGTGAAATTATATATTTCACATAGTCATTTTATTAACATAAAGTTGTTCAAACGAAACTAGTTATATGTTCGGTTAAAGAGCCTGAATGCAATTTTAATGAGATTATAACATTAAACAAAAATTTAAAAGGATAAAAAGCTACATAAAGGGTTAATAGCGTGCAATCAGAATTTAAAATTGTTTAAACGAGATTTAAAATCGTTTAAACGAGATTTAAAATCGTTTAAACGAGATTTAAAATCATTTAAACGAGATTTTAAATATTTTAGCAATACTGAAAATCGTTTAAACAAGATTCAAAATATTTTAACGATATTAAAAATCGTTTAAATATATTTTAACCATATTTAATGGTTTAAACTAGTTTTAAAATCTTGAAATGATTATGAAAATCTTTATTTTAGATATTTTAACGATATTGAAAATAGTTTAAACAAGATTTAAAATATTTTAACGACATTTAAACATCTTAAAACCGTGTAAGCGTTGTTTAACATCGTTTAGACTACATTAATAATCCATTAAAAAATACCGAGAGAGAATTGAAGGTCACTTAACAATCTGAATGCCGGTGAAGCAATTATTATGCATTAATATTAGAATTCATCAGATCAAAACCGTTATGACAAGGTTTAAACTTCCTTAAAGTCATTTTAGCTAGAAGTAAACTCTTGCCCATATTACAGGTGAGCTAGAGATCCTACATATAAACGACATACATACTAAATTACCGTTTTAACGATATCACAGTTGTCTAAACATCATTAATTGTTTCATAGAGTTCAAAAGTATTCGTAACAAGCTAAGTCGTTTCGATAAAATTTAAATTAACGAGATCGTATGTTATTTAGTCTCGATAAAAGTCGTTCTGGCGCGTAGGTCTGTGCATTTATATCGATAATTCGAATAATATATCGAATAATTCGATATATCGAATAACGATATTAAAATAAAAGTTATTCGAATTATCAAATAAATAATTATTCGAATAAATTTATTGGAATTATCAAATAAATAATTATTCGGATAAAAATTTATTCGAATAAAAGTTTATCTGGTTAAATATTTATTCGAATAAATTCATACCAAGAATTATTTATTGGATAATTCGAATAAGTTTATTGTTAATAAATTTATGCGAATATCGAATAAAGAATTATTGGAATAAATACTTATTTATGCAAATAAAACTTATTAGAATACAAAGCCACATTATAAATATCAAACTGTAAACATTTTAATTACTTAAAATTAAAATGGTCAGAGCAATTTAATTTTTATCAAGCTGGCTATGACATATAAATGATCTGTATTAGGGTTCCTAGATGTGCGTGATTATTTATTTTGTTTATTATTGTTGTGGAGCCTTCTCAGTTTTCCGTTATTTGGAAAATTCCTGATTGCCAGCTCGCCTTGGAATTTGTGGACTGTATGAATTGTAGGTTTCACTGAATAAATACACTCGTTGAAAGCCGGAAATATGTTACTTTATTAGCAATAAACAACACATTGAACATTTGAACATTTACAAGAATTAGCTTTCGTAGAGCGGACCGGTTCGCATGCTGCCACGTTGACAGAAGGAACGTAAGTGAGTTTTTAGAATCGGACCCGCCCGGGAGTCTACTGCGCACAGTATGAATTCAGAATGCAAGAGAGGCGGCAAAAGTTTATAAAGTCCTTAACAATTATCATTGCTTGAAAAGTTCTTTAGATCATCTTATCGGTTATCATTAATCATTAGTATTGTTAGTCCTTTTCAATTTCCTTACAATAATACCAAAACAAATGCCTGCCTAATGATTACTATTTGTATTTAGCAAATGGCAATTAAACATCATAAGTCAGAAAACTTGTATCAGATATCAGATAGAATAGGTTAAACAGAAGATTACTATTTCTAGAAATTGATAATTGATTTTTAACAACTTATTCTAGTAATGATGCATATTGCCTATTGGTCGGAATCGCCAATCGGGGATGTGGGGATACCCCTTTAGCGATAATTTAAAATATTGTTGCAATAAATCAATGCCCAATTCTGTTCAAAAATTACAGTTTACGTTTGTGTTCGAAGGTGAAGAGTAATAGTATATTATTATATGAGCGATTATGACAGCCGTTATTCACGAAGATGACATTTGCGCCACAAGCCGAAGGCGCGTGGCGCAAGTCATCTGAGTGAATAATGGCCATAATCGCGAATATAATACGATATTTTATCTACTTCTATGCAATAGGAGCCTTGTGTTCATATTTTTCTTCAAACGGCAGTAAAATATGGTATTATACTGCTGGATTGATGATGCTAAACTGTCACTTTATTGCCAAGCGGCAGTTATTATCTGCCGCTGACGACTTTATCTGCCGCTCGTCAGCGGCAGATAAAGTTATTATCTGCCGCTGATAACTTTATCTGCCGCTGACGAGATCAAGTAATTTTCTTCGAATTTTGTTCACAAAGTTGTAAATAATTTGTTATAGAAACGTTAGAAGAAAAAATACTATATGTTATTCGGAGCAAAAGTATGTTTATGTGGCTCGGCTGTACTTAACTGCCTCGCAAGCTCGGCAGATAACCCGTCCAGCCACGCCACATAAAATATAACTTTTGCTCCTAATAACATAATATACTATTCTGCATTTGTACTTTCAGAAAGGAGAAAAATACGGTTTAGTGCTGTTACCATTTACTGTGCTTCAAAGCTACTCATATTTTGAATTCAGTGTTCAGAATCAGAAAAGGTAAGTACTGCTATTGTTATACATAAATACATAAACGAATCTAGAGTTAAAGCCGTTAACGATATGAAAGTCATTTAATTGAACGTTAATGGTTTAAACGTTAGCTGTGCAGCTATTAAATAATGCTTTCATAGGCGATACAGAGCCAACTTTAAATAAATGCAATTCAAACTATTCAATTGCATTCATACGAAACACTACGAAAACAGAGCCGGCGATTTTGACAAAGGTCATTGGGTATAGCAGAATATCAATGGCATTGATTTGAGCAGTTTTCAGAACAGAACCGTTATGTATAAATCTGCCATTGCTGCTACAGAAAGATTTTGCACAAATTTTAATGTTTAGCAATGTACAAATTCTAGAATCGAGATTTCAATGGGGACAAATTTGAAGATCATACGTACAGAATTATACTAATGACCATTTCAATAAAAATATTTTATTTTGAATATTATGTTCAACGCAGCATTAGAAAACACATCAACAACCTCAGGATGTAGCAAATAATAACACTCTTAAAGTACCACCAGCAAAGCCTTCTTCGGCCAGACATGCACAACGAGAACTTTGAACTCGCAGAGAAAGTTTGCATTGCAAACAAATTGAACCAGAAATTTCGTTACCGCAGTGCGTTTGTCTGGAATAAAGACACTTGCCTCGACTTTTACCAATCTGTAGGCAGTAGAATGGCGGCGGCAGACAGTATTGATATCCTCGAGTTAAATGATTTCACACAACATGCTTTTCAGCACTATTACCAAGCACCTGTTGTCATCATCTCCAGCTTCATAACTTCTTTTGAAATAAAAATAAGTTAAGCAGATGAAGGTCATTTTGGAAAGATTTGTGATAATTGTAACCAACTTAACGAGATTAAATGTTAAATTAAGGAAATTACAAGTAGCAAAAATTATATTTAATGTATTTAAACTAGTTCAAAGATCATAGATTTAATTACGCGATTGAAAAAAACACGTTAAAAGTCATTGCAACGAGCCAAAGGTAGGTTAACCATTAATATCGGTTTTAATTAGATAAAGTTGTCCACACAAAACTAATAATCTTTTGAAGAAAACACATATCGAGATTAAATTTAATTTTAATGATATTCAATGTATAAAACACTGCTGGAGTAGTTGGAATCTGATCAACATTTTTGTTAATTATTTGTGTGTTTAGGGGTTTTTAACGAATTGTGATCATATTCAATGTAGTTGAACGATATTTAATATAATTTTAAAACTCAATTTAAGGAACTTAGTAGTCGCATAAACAAGACGTTTAAAGCAAGTCCACTCTCATCTTATATTCTAAGAGCTGATGCCGCCGTCCAGACCGTAAGTGCTGGCGCGCGCACATGCCGACCGCGCACAAGTGGCGACGCAGCAAGCATTTGTATTGTTAACGCTGGCAGGGCCGGACGTAGGCTGGCTACCAGCTTAAGCAAGCATTTTTATTGTTAACCGTTTCTTTACGCTGGCAGGGCCAGACGTAGGCTGGCCAACGCGTTCTAGTCTTATATTATAAGAGCTGATGCCGCCGGTCACCGGCCGTCCAGACCATCAGCACTGGCGCGCGCACATGCCAATCGCGCACAAGTGGCGACCCAGCAAGCATTTGTATTGCTAACGCTGGCAGGGCCGGACGTCGGCTGGCTACCAGCTTAAGCAAGCATTTTTATTCTTAACCGTTTCTTTACGCTGGCAGGGCCAGTAGCTTCAATTAACCACAGTGAAAACAATTTTCTTCAATTAACCACAGTGAAAACAATTTTAACGAGACTAAAAGCCTTTAAACAAGTGTCAAGCCATCGTATGGTCCTAAAAGTCACTATATTTGACTTTATATCGGTTGCATTGATAAACGTAAATCGTAGTTGATCCATTGCTGCTT
This sequence comes from Agriotes lineatus, assembly GCA_940337035.1. Lineage (NCBI taxonomy): Eukaryota > Metazoa > Arthropoda > Insecta > Coleoptera > Elateridae > Agriotes > Agriotes lineatus. The sequence continues at coordinate 126,349 of CALNHX010003096.1, read as the reverse complement.
AAAGTGGGGTTGAGTTTTAATATTAAATGAAGGACTTGAAGTCTTCCCCACGAATTTATTTGTTTTTTAAAAAACGGTTGACAAGATTTTATGTGTGTACGTGACTAGTTTCGACAAATTGTCATCATCAGATGTAAAAATTGTTAACAAAGGCTAAGAGATAGCTTAGATTATCATTAAAAGTAACATTTGGTGCCTGAGGGGCAAGTTACAATTTTAAACCTATGGAAAAAAAAATTTCCCGTAGGCATGTAACAACATCATGAATGAAAAACAGTTAGGAATTTGACCCAGACTCTAGGAGAACCATTATAAAATTATTATATTAAAACATAGTGGGGAAGAAAATATGCAAAACTACAGTTTAAAGTTGAAATTTAAATTTACATTTCCCTTTTGAGGGCGATGGAACATTTATTGAAAAAACGAGCCAAAGGCTCACTTCTTGAAAACGACTCCCTGTGTGTACGTGACTAGTTTCGACAAATTGTCATCATCAGACGTAAATATTGTTAACAAAGGCTAAGAGATAGCTTAGATTATCATTAAAAGTAACATTTGGTGCCTGAGGGGCAAGTTACAATTTTAAACCTATGGAAACAAAAAATTCCGTAGGCATGTAACAACATCATGAATGAAAAACAGCTAGGAATTTGCTGGCATTGGCAAACCAAAGTCGTTTTGATAAAATGTAAACTTCCTAAAATGGTTTTAAGGAGATCTTTTTTAGAGAAATTGAAAAACATTTTGCTCGGTCACGAATGCAAGATTTAAAGTTGATTAAATAGATCTAGGCTGAATATGGCTTAACGACATTATTAGTCAATTAACGAGATAAAAACAGTTTAAACTTTAGAGTTTTATTACACTTCCGATTTTTTTCACATATACAACAAAAAAAGCGGATTAGCTCTTTATTTATATGAGATGCCCCAATAAACCTTATATTATTGTAAACAGAAACGATAACACGTTTAATGGTGTCAACTCCATCTCGATCAAAAATACTCGACATCATACATTGATAGAAGCACAATGGCAAAATAATTTAAGTCTAGACTCTAGACTGAACTGCTTCATAACTGTATGAGGTAATGTCACAATTAATTTTTGTCGGTAACACCCAAGCTAATTAATCTGGTAATTTCATAATACTGCATGCCGAGTTGTGTCTACAAGACGAGGAAACCAATCGATTGGCACAGCTATGCCCAATCGATTTAGGCAGAAAAACACGAATAATGCAAAATTAACAGTCTAGTAGTTAATTACATTGAAGGGCAATCAATTATCCTGTCATAATTTCCTATTTTATTAAAAGTTCCATTTTCGTTACGTGAAGTTCTTTATCTTGACACACGATGTTTTTATGGAATGGAATTTATGCGTTCTCTTTTATTAATAGACATAAAAGCAAAAATTAATTATGCGGTTCTAATTGCAATCAATATTTACTTCCATCATGCTTTAAGTATGCAACATTTACTTACAGAAGTTTAATATGTAGTCAGTAATATACACTCTGAACTGCAGGTCGTGAGAAGATAAATAATTCATAGGTAAAGAATGGAAGTTTAGAAGTTTCTGTCGTTTACAAAGCAAAAAGCAAGTCGAGGTCAGACTTTTTTCAGAAAACACTAGGGCGTCCATTAAAAATTATCAATTTCCTTTTACGTGAAATCAAGATTTATTTCTGGCAAGCGCACGAAGCCGCCTTTTAATTCAAGGATTTGCTATTTTTATTTTCCTCTACTTGTAATGCAGCAATTATATAAATAAAGGAAGCAATCGACGTAGTCGGCATGAAATTTACTCGCTTAGTGCATGAACGATTATTAAATGTAGAAATTTCAAAATCATGTAAAACTACATATTAAAATGAGATGTGGACAAGTTTCGAATTTTGAAAAATTTGCGTGGTAGAAAAATTTGAATGCACCTGAACACAGGCAACTGATGTCAAGTTAAGATTTTGCCACATATGAAAAATCTCGAGCAGAAAATACCACAACTACGAGAATTATAAAATGATAACAGAGAAAATTAGAAAAGATCTATAGGTCGTTTATTTTTTAAAGATCCACCACCTGTTGCTTAATGTTGGCCAACGGAAAAATCACTAGTTATAGTTACTTTTGTGAGTTACAAATGGCAATTCTGCAAGTGAGCTGTCACCTTAATTTCATTCGTCAAACCGTCAAACAACGCAAGCGCAACTCAGATAAAGTTGAATTTTCGAATTATGCCTCGGAAATGAAGGAATTTACTCGACAAGAAATTGAAAACCGCCCTATTCCAATGTTCCCTCGAACTGAAAAACCTAGTCCCTTCTTTAAGTAGCCGACAGCTAAAAGAGAAACTTTCAAATATCTTTGCTGTGATTTCTTTGGGTAAAATTAACTTCAACATTTTAAACACTAATTATTGTAGGTGTCTAGATGTACTGTTGTCCGTATATTACACTCTTTTAATGCCGGCCAGGAAATACAAACTTCCAAAACTTACGGTGGCCATAAAAAAATCGCCATTTTTTGATGACCATTTCTTTCGGGAAGAATTAGGTCACAAAATTTATGATTATAAACAAGTGGGGAATATTCACTCTAACAAAATTGTTAACTTGCACGGGGCACTTGGGAGTATAAAGGGTCCCGATCATTGTTATATAAAATTTTGAAAGCCATGGGCTATAAATATAAAACGGAAAATAATAGAAAAATTCTTGTCGAAAGGCCATACATAGCGGCGAAACGAATTAAATTCTTAAAAAAGTATTTAAGATACAAAGAAGATTTCTCAAACATAAAATTTGTATACTTGGACGAGACGTCACCTCTTCTGCCAAATGTGCAAAATGCAAAATGTGTTGAACATGAATTTGGTTATAAATCCATCATTTGGCCACACTCCACTTTAAACAAAGCACCTTATTTTCTTCCAATTGTGGGAATTGGTGGAAAGATTTATACATTTGTACATCAATCGTGTTTTCTCCGTCAGTCTCAGTTGCATAATTCGAGAAAAAATGGAATTTTATGGCTCCTGCGTCAAAAAACATATCCTACAGAATCTGTAACACCCCTCTGCATTACACATTACACCATCCGGTAAATCCAAAGAGGATGGTAAATCCGTACCTTAAATCTAATTTTAAATAATTCAAATGCTCAAACTTCCGCCGGGCCAAATGTCAGTTTACAATTTACATTTAACAACCTAACCTCAATTTTGAGTCCTCTTTGTGGAAATACCCTAGCCATGTTGCCACGTATTCCTTTCAAAGAACATGCGACGTTGGTGGATTTTTAAAAAGAAAGGCATTTCCGACAATTTCAGAAATTTACAGTTCTCTTAGCAATGTTGCACTAAAAAGAACTAAAACACTAACTAAAATAGCGGATATCTATAACGAATTATTTTTATATTGCCTAATAATTGCCTATACTTAAATGTACCGAGCCCTCAGGGGCTAGCACTATTCGTGTTAGTACGGGCTTTGCAACCCCGAGGTACCCAAGTAGATGGTCCTCCGAAAAGGGGGTTGGGCAAGGGGCTAAGAACCCATCTTCCCGGAAAAAATACATAGTTACGGAATCTCAAAGACTCAAAAGCCGGACTGATCAGCGGAAAGGAACACAGCAATGGAAAAGGAAAAGGAAAAATGATATGATGATAGCTACATGGAATGTACGCAGTCTGTATAGAGTCGGAGCTATACAAGGTTTAAAGAGTGAATTAGAGAAGTATAAAATACATTTAGCAGCGCTACAAGAAATTAGGTGGAAAGGAAAAGAGATAATAGACCTAACAAATTTTACACTATTTAATAGCGGAAACAGGAACAACACACTGGGCACAGGGTTCATGGTACACAAAAAGGTGAAACACCTAGTAATTGACTTTCAGGCAATAAATGAAAGAATCTGCACAATCAGAATAAAAGGCAGATTTTTTAACACGACCTTCATCAACTGCCATGCACCGACGGAAGTTACCGAAGAGATAATCAAAGACGCCTTCTACGAAAGCCTAGAAAGAACCTACGAAAGTTTACCTGGTCGAGACATAAAAGTAATTCTGGGAGACTTTAATGCTCAAGTTGGAAAAGAAGCACACTACAGACCAACAATAGGGAAACACAGTAAACATGATGCAAGCAATGAAAACGGAAGAAAACTCGTAGAATTTGCAATGGGGAAAAATGCAGTAATCGCTAGCACCTGTTTCCCATATCAAGAAATACACAAGGAGACATGGGTCTCACCGGATGGCAACACCAGAAACCAAATTGACCACATTCTCGTCGATAGAAGACACGCATCAAGCATTGCAGACGTGAGAAGCTGCAGGGGAGCGGATTGCGGCGCTGACCACTTTATGGTAAGAGGAAAATATAGGCAAAGAATTGCAATAAAAGGAAAAACCATTAGAAGCAACAAACGAAAAGCGTACAAATTAGAAGAGCTGGAAAACGAAGAAATAAAAAACAAATACCAGCAAAGAATCACAACACTTCTGAATGAAACACACGATCAGCAGGAGAACTTAGAAGAGAAGTGGGAAAAAATAGTGACGGCTATACACCGTGCAGCGAAAGAGGAAATAGGAGAAAAAACTCGAAACGAACGAAATGGATGGTACGACGAGGAATGCAGGGAAGCACACAAGAAAAGAAACGAGGCCCGGGGGAAGATGCTAAGAAGAAGAACCAGACAAACTACAGAGGAATACCAAAATAAAAGAAGAGAGTCACAAAATGTGTGCAGAAGGAAGAAAAGAGCCTATGAAACAAGAAAGATGGACGAGTTGGAAAAAGAATATAGAAACCAAAGAGTACGAAGCTTCTACCAAAAAGTGAAAGAAGGAAAAGAGCAGTTCCAGGCAAGAACAAACATCTGCAAAAACAAAAATGGAGAACTACTAGCAAACGAAGAAAAAATACTAGATAGATGGAAGAACCACTTCGAAGAACTGCTAAATGGAAATGAAAAGGAGGAGGAAGAGACAGAAGAGGACTATACAGAACCACACCAATACTATGGACCCCAGCAACACATTTTACCACCAACAAACGAAGAAGTGAAAAACCAAATAAACCTACTAAAGAACCACAAGGCACCAGGAGAAGACGATATCACGGCCGAACTAATAAAATATGGAGGAGAGGAATTAACAACAGAGATACACCAACTAATAACGGAGATATGGGAAACAGAAACAATGCCAGAGGACTGGACAAGTGCAATAATATGCCCCATCTACAAGAGAAAAGGAGACAAGCTAGAATGCAGTAACTATAGAGGGATATCCTTGCTGGGCGTAGTATATAAAGTAATGGCTGCAATAATAGCAAAACGAATAAAACCATATGCAGAAGAGATACTAGGGGAATACCAATCAGGATTCCGAAGCGGGAGATCAACAGTTGACCACATATTCACAATTCGAACAATACTGGAGAAATGTTACGAGTATGATATTAATGTACATCAATTATATATCGACTACAAACAGGCATACGATAGTATTAACAGAAAATATGTGGAAAAAGCCATGGAAGAATTTGGGATCCCAAAAAAACTAGTTCAGCTAACAAAAATTACCATTTCACAAACAAAAAATAAAGTAAAGAGTCAAGGGAAACTCACACAGCAATTTGTAGTTAAAAGAGGACTCAGACAAGGAGATCCACTTTCCACCTTACTATTCAACCTAGTACTTGAAAGATGCATAAGAAAAATAGATATAAACCCAGGAGGTAGCATTTATAACAGATCCTGTCAGTACATGGCGTTTGCAGACGACGTGGTTATTCTAGCAAGAACAGAGCAAGCCTTACGAACAGCGTACAATGAGCTAGAAGGAGAAACCAAGAAAGCAGGACTAAAAGTAAATAAAGAAAAAACAAAGTATATGCTCATGACCAGAGGCATCAAAAGAGACGGGACGAACATACAAATAAACAACCACTCTTTTGAGGAAACGCAAAAGTTCAAATATCTAGGAAGCACATTAACGAGTGAAAATGAAATAAGTGATGAAATAAAAACAAGAATTGCAGCAGGAAATAGGAGCTACTACGCGCTAAAAAAGGTATTTCAATAAAAAAACATCTCAAGAAATGCCAAAAAAAGAATATATAAGACAATAATAAAGCCAGTAGTAACATACTCAAGTGAAACGTGGGTGCTGAAGAAAGAAGATGAGAGGAACCTAAACAGCTTCGAAAGAAAAGTATTAAGAAGAATATATGGTCCAGTCCAAGAAGGAGGGCAGTGGCGAACTAGAATGAACCACGAAATAAAAGAATTATACGAAGACCCGGACATAGTCTCCACAGTAAAGACCCAACGCCTAAAATGGCTGGGACATATGATCAGGATGCAAGAAAACAGGGGCCCTAGGATTGCATACATTAAAAAGCCAGAGGGAAAGAGAAGGAGAGGAAGACCTAGGAAAAGATGGGGAAATGATGTGGAAGAAGACCTTAAAGAGATGGGAGTGAGAAGATGAGGATGAAAGCGCAGGATAGAGAGGAATGGAAGAGAGTCGTAGAGAAGGCCAAGGACCTGCATGGACCGTAGCGCCAGTGGAGAGAGAGAAATGTACAGAACATTCAACAACTTTCTCCATTTTCCCAGACAAAATGGTTAGAGAAATTATCCAACAAATCCATTATCAGAAACGTTTGACATAAAAATAGAATAACGACAGAAACTGCTTCCTAAGTGGCTATTATAGCACTGTACAAAGGTTTATTCAATATGTACCAAGGTTGTTAATAAACAAATTACATTAATATTCATTATTTAGAATATTGCGTTTAAACTTTTTTGAACGACTCAACACTGCGGATGAAAATTCAGAAAATCCCAAATTAATAACTTTGCAAAATCTAGTATATAATCAATTTATCTGAAAAAGTATACTATAGTACGTTTAACTAACGGATTCAGTATGAGTCCGTCCCACAAATGAGCAGTAAATTTAAATACAATATTGCTATTGGTAAGCCGGTTGCACGCAGCACTACTGATGGAGACCTGCTATGTTCGGAGTTTACGATTACGTGTCAGTTGGTGTTTATGTCTATAATTCGGTCTATATTTCATCGTAACCTGTATCGTTTAAATTCTTTAACAATTCGAATTTCTTAAAACAATGTTTAATTTACCTATAACGTGTAAAACTGATTTCTACGCAACTGTACCGAGCAATCTAGTCCGCTCCCAATAATTTAATTACTGAATCTGTTCGCTGGTATGGCAATCACTTTAACTTTTAATTTCGTCATTTTTGAAAGGTGAAAAGTTAAAAGGGCGTTTCAGAACATTTGTGGCATTTAAAACCGAAAATAATTGAACTGCAGCGAAATCGATGTTTAATTTACAATTTAGATTTGTCTGTTAGGAATATCGGAATCTGTCTTTGTATATGAGGGGGTGAAAATGCATTTTACGTTCGTTGGCTCTAGCATCAAAATTCTCCACGAGCCGCCACTGTTTCGTACCGAAACAAAATAAACCGATATTTGAAAAAAATAGTCCACAAAATGTATTTCGGGGTTATGATTTATATCAGAAAAGTGTTTACTCCAGATTTGTGGTTTTTTGGCAATGGCCCTCCACAAACCTTGACTTAGTTGAACGTTACCAAAATAACAAACTTTCGTAAAAAAAAAATCCTGAAAAATAACTCGCCCTTCATACATTATTTCCGATAATTTCTACAAATGAGTTTTCGCTTCAGCATGTTGATGTAATCTATAAAAATCTGGTGTGATACACTCACACAACTTCCGTTTACAGTGATCTTATAATTAGGCAAAAATTTGATTTTTAATTTTTAAGCATTTGTAAAAATTTTCAAAAATTACAAATTGTACAAAAACGGTACAAAATAAAGCGTTAGTTAAAGAGAAAAATTTTCTCTAAAAGTTTAAGCTGAATTCAAAAATGTAATAATATACCGGGTGTTCTCTTTAAAATAGGAATTAATTAAAAAATAGAAAAAAACAAAAGAAACCCATTTTAGAAGTATTCAACTGGAAAATCACGTATCTCACATCAATACACATTAAAAATGTAATAAAAATGTGAAGTTTGAAAAAACTCGTTACAGCCGTTTTTGAAAAAATCGAAAAAACTGAAAAATCACAAGAGTAAACACCTACATCTACATAGTACACAAAACTTATATATGAAGTTTCAACGCCATACCTCTTTTCGTTTTTGAGATATTCTGTTCACAGACAGACACACAGACAGACAGACACACAGACCAATGAAAAAAAATATGTTTTTTGGGATCAGGGGACTCTAAAACGTGAAGATCTGTTGAAAACTCAATTTCGAATTTTTGGGGTGAATCCAATACTTCCTTTATCGTAAAAGGAAGTAAGAACGCATCTTCCAGGTGTAAAAAGATTTGCTGAAGATTGCAAAACACCAGAAGAATGTTTTAATATATTCACTAATGAAGATATGTTCAACAGCCTTGTCCAGTATACTAACCAGAGATTAAGTATCAAAATTGCATCCTATAACGACAACCACAAATATACATATAAACTAACTAATCAGAGCGAAATACGTCCTATTCTAAGACTACTTTATTTGTTTGGAGCATATAAATCTTGAAAATTTATGGAAGAAAAAAATTATCTAGGAATAGACAGATTTCGAAGAGTGATGCCTTTGACAATACATAGAACATAGGACTCAGGCGGTATGTTTATCATGTTTGTTGACAATAAGTGTCTAAATCTATTACATCTAATGAATATCTGATTATTGATGAGCAATTACTATCTTTACGTGGTCAATTTTTTTGGTGAATACTGCTGCAATCGATGCTTTGGTGATCTACCGAAGATGAACTGGAGATGAAAATACGAAAAGGTGTAATTTTTTCCCAATTGAAAAGGGTCGTACAAAGGTCACTTAAGAAGAAAATGCCGAAGGAAAGGGGCAGAAACGTATTGGAAGATGTGAAATTCGTCTCAGGGGCAAAGATCGTAAATACCAGAAGTTTACAATGTGAAACATTGCTATGTCTATAACGAATCAAATGTTTATGCCAAAGTTGCTTAGAAAATATGTCGTCATAACATGCGGTTTTATTTTCATCATTTTATAAGATTTTGTGTATTACAACATAGTTACTTTTCGATTGCTGAACTTTGTTTAGTAGTATGTACAGCTATTTAAGTGTGTCCAAAATGCCTGAGAGGCGAGAATTCACTCGCTGGGTCATCCGCTCAGTACAAAAAATATATTGTTAATTTTATTCCTTACAAGCAAAGCGCGCGCTACGCGCTGCGAGTCTTGAATCGGCGCGCACGTGAAATAGGATACGCAAAAGGTCAAGCTCCGATCCGAGCGCTAAGATAAGAAAAACAAAACCTAAACAAATATAAACATCTGTGAAGCCGGAACGTGAGATTTTATTTTGTGCCACAGACACACATTAAGGAAAATTATATTATAGAAGATATTATAGATGATGGACAATTTAAAGAAACAAAATTAATTGCTAAGTTTAAAATATAAACTTCATGAGACAATTTTTTAATATGTAGGTGATTTTCACCCCAGAATATCTCCCGTGCTTAAAAAAATCACACCACACGTGCCAGGTTAAAAATGACGAATGTGACAAATAATAGCACAAAAGCACAGCACCACCAATCCTTCTGTTTAAATTATAAATCCTCTCAAAGTGATATTTGGCAATATGAATGCAATCAGCGCCGCTCGTGGAGGTTTGATCGTTAGTGGGACCTTTTTTAAGGTAGCACCTCGTAAACATAAATTGAAATGACAAAACGTTGAGTTGATTATGAACTTATGTACCCTTTTTATTTTAGAGATACCTTGTATCACTCTAAACAGCAAACACAACTCCGTTCAATAATGCTCACTGTGATTTGCACTTAAAAAATGCTATTTTGAATTAGCTTAAAATGGCCCAAAATCAGCCCTGTTTTTATTTCTATACAAACGGGGCTGCGCGAGCTATTGCGCGGCCTATCCTATTCAATTTACCACCATTTTAGGCCTATTACGTAGGGCCATTCCATTCTGTTACACAATCTCAGAAAACACAACATTTCGCATGACAGGAAGCAGAGGGTTCTTTTGTGGAGGAAGAAATAGAGAAATACCCGTCCTCTAAACCAAGAGGAACGTTCACGTGGTGAGGTGGAAGCTCACTGCTTTCACCTAACCGTTGAAAGGCTCCAAGAGGAGCCATTGCACTACTAATTGTCGACATGATCTAAAAAAAAACACGTCAAAAAAGTCCCATATGATCAGCACGTCATCGTATGTGCCTCGAGATGCCAAATTTGAAAAACCTCTGCTAAACATTTCGCCAGTTTCGCCAATTTTCTAGATCAGTTCGATTCTCGATCTTACATCGATTTTTCGATTCAAATCTCATCGCTTCTGCCGAGTTATTGGTGTCACCGGTTTCATGCCAACAGAAGGCGAAAAAGAAACAATGGTTGTCATCTCGAAACATGGATGACAGCAGATCACACAAAATACACCACACAAATATCACAAAAATACACACCACGAACTAACGTGTTGACAGGTACACAGCACAGTGCCTATATTAATGACAGTGTGGTCAATTTTGGTCCTATTTCTGAGTGGTTGTTCTAAAATCCGCCATTAAGAGTCGTTTCAATGTCCTATTGAATATTTTTAGCAGTGTACGCATATTTAGTGACAAAAAGTTACTAATGTCAAAATAAGACATTGACATTTTATAAATTATCTAAAGTAGCTCAGTTACTGAACACAGCCTAAGCATCAAAATAAATATTGTATCATCACTGATGTACACTTGGTTATTTTATACACAAAAATAAAATAAGTACGAATGCAAAATAAATTTTAACCAAGCAATAATTTTGACTTTAGTAATATTTTGTTACTAAATGTCACTGACACCGTTAAAAAAATGCACATGAAAATCCTGTCACAGTGTAACAAATGGAGTGAATGGGGTACAGACGACTCCTGCAGTTTACACAGGTATTTGTAGTCATATTTCAGTAATATTTCAGACGTTTTCAACTGAAAACCATTATTGTTAGTTTCAGTATCACAGTTTTAAAACAGTTTTTTTGATAAAACAGGAGGTATTTGTAGATAAACACCCGTGGAAGTTTTAATTGATATTAACCATCTAAAGGAGATCTGTCATCATTTAAAGAGAGAATAATTGCTTAAAATGGAGCCCTGTGGGATCCGCCCCTCTCTAAGAGGGCTCACGGGGCTCTGTCCCTCTCTAATGGGGCCCCCGGGGATCCGCCAGTCTCCCAGGCTGCTCACAGGTCTCCCCATTCTCCAAGGGAGCCCTTGGGGCTCCGCCCCTCTCCAAGGGGCCATCGGGGCTCCGCCCCTCTCCAAGGCGGCCCTCGGGACTCCGCCCCTTTCCAAGGGGGCCCCCGGGGATCCGCTCCTCTCCATGGGGGCTCACGGGGCTCCGCCCCTCTCCAAGGGAGCCTTTGGGGTTCCGCCCCTCTCAAAGGGGCCATCGGGGCTTTGCCCCTTACCAAAGGGGCCCGGGGATCTGCCCCTCTTTAAGGGGCCCCCGGGGATCCGCACCTCGGGCTCACGAGGCTCCGTCCCTCTCCAAGGGGGTCTTCTCCAAAAGGCCTTCGGGGCTCTGCCAATCTCCAAGGGAGCCCTCGGGGCTCCGCCCCTATCCAAAGGGGCCTTCGGGGCTCCGCCCCGGTCACGCAATAGAGGCGACGGTGAAATGAATGCAATCGCAAATGGGGGACATCGCGACTGGAATTGTCGTGACGGACACACACGTTTGGATCGTTCTCCTTTATTTATATGATTGTGTGATAATCGTCTTGAACAAAATTTAAAAAAAAGAAAGAAATCCAATTATTTGCAAATATCTAGTAGGCTGTGCATGAGCTCATAGACCTGCACTTCGTATCCTATTTAACAGTTTCTCTATCTGCCATAGTTTTTGAAGTCTATGGTCACAATGAAAAAAAATCGTTCTACGTATTGCTGAAACTTTCGTCACTTTACTGGCGATTTTTTTAAATGTTCATCCCACGTGGAAGTTATTATTAATGCGCAATTTTTTGCGCTACACTGCACCATATAATCGCAATTACTAGCACAATTTATAGCGTAATTAGCAACCATATTAGCCTATTATGTGGTTGTTACAGCAATTAACAACTAATGTCCTTAGGTATCAGAAGATGCATATAATTGCAAGCATTTTCACAGTGAGCACGCAATTTTCATCAAAGCTTTGGATCGGAATCTAATTGCTAAGTGATTTAATTTTAGTATCTACCTAGCAATGTACAAAATGTGGAGTTGGTGGCATAACAACAGGTCAAATTGATCCGTGCACATTAAACTGCCAGTCATTCTATTTAACAACACGTAAGGTCAGTATCAACATATTTATTGACCGAAGTGCACGTATCTCATTATTTTTTGTGGCGCAAAAACCATTGCATCCTGTAGATAAATCTTTAAATTTTATCAAACTATCGCACCGGCGATTCCAAAATATTTTTACGTAAACATTTGCTTGTTATCAGCACGAATCTATAGTGTAAAACCCTCCTCACGTGAACAAACATGATATAATGAAGAACTAAATCTATATTTTGCAACATTTACTGTAATGAAGCTAACGTGTCTATTAAAAAAACATTCAACATTTAGAAAAATAAGTATACCTACTAGTGGACCCATTGCCAAATATTTTGCAAGTTAGAAAACTTCTTTGGCAGTATCCATTAGGTAAAATTTTAATTTTTAAGTTTATAAAACTACTCGTTTGTGATATTGCTACTAGGGATGGTAAAACCTGTTCCGCTAAAGGATCAAGTCCACCTGATCCGACTCCGAACTAGGTGCAAGAAACTAGGTTCAGTTCCGCTTGTGGTCACCGGGATATAGCAGGTCTCGCCAGACGCTGGAGCGATCGGAGTCGGATGGGCCTGCACATACAGTCGCATGTTATGACTCATATGTTTATGTAGGGGACGTGATTTTGATTTGAATCTGACGGCTTCGGTCGGAAGTTTTTGCTGGGTCGTCTATTTCATTTGTAAAAGATTTCTTTGATTGCATTAGCAGGGCATCAATAAACTATTACAATTAAATATGTTTATTACAATTTAAAATTATGAAATGTTTTCCGTTTTTTCTATTTATACCTTACAGTAGCCTACATGGTCTATGATTTTGGCACAACACACGAGGCATTGCCATTACGATCCCGCAATTCCGAATCCGAATCTGAAATTCCTTGCGTAGATTATGCCGTTTCTAGTCAGTTACGAACGATTGCGAAGCGCAAACCGCGTCGATCCATTTCCATTCTGATTTCAAATTCGACGTCTTTGCAGTCCGAGAAAGAGGAGCGATCCGATCCACTTCGTAGGAGCAAGAGTCCGGCATTCCGTTCCACAGTTCCGCCGCTCCGCGCTCCTCAGCGCTGGGGCGGTTTGGCTTAGGTGCAAAACGGTTCGATTCCTTGAAGGAACGACGGATCACTCCTAGGTGCGAGAGTCCGGCATTCCGTTTACAGGTCCGCCGCTCCGCGCGCTGGCGCGGTTCGGCTTAGTTGCACAGAGGTTTGATTCATTGAAGGAACGCCGGATCAGGCGACCTACTCTTTAAGGAACGCCGAACCAGGTGCACCTACTCCGGTTAACGAACTAGGTTCAAAAGAGTAGGTCCGGGAATTGACAACCATCCCTAATTGCTACGTATACTAGACCATGGCTAAATACTGGTTGTGGCAAATACGATATATTCCTACTTTATCCATAGTTTGTTCTTGTGATTTATTAACTGTTATCGCAAATTATAGACGTACAGGACAATTCCTTTTCCGAAGGCAAAAAGGTAGTGCAATATTATGTGTTAATCTATACACAGTAATAATACTCTTCTGCCTGGCTTGTGGCTTGTCCACTTAATACCAAATCTAAGCAGTTATAAATAAATTGCGTACCATTAATCTTCTCATCTATTAAACCACATTTAAACTTTTCAAAAAAATATCTATTGATCCTAGTGTTAAGCAATGTGGATATATTCCACTGAAATTTAACCAATTTATTAATTCCATAGAAGATTATAAAATGTCATTATGTGATACAATTATATTTACTCTGAAATATTGCTTTTCATATTCAAGGCAAGAGAGATGTAATTTTGTTGCGCTTCACGCGCTAGCGGACAAAACTCCAAATTAACTCGCCCCAAGAATATGGGCCATGTGCACGAATTTTTTTAGAAGCCCTTCTGCAACTAAGACCGCCAATCGGGGAGGACTTAAATTCCAAATATTCGCTTGTACACCAAAACTCCGCCAAACGGCATGGGGCACACAAATGATCAAAAGCAGACTAACTCTCCATCGGATTATAGAATCCGAAAAACTGTGCAAGCTGCTAGCTTCGCTGTAAAAATGAGGCGAAGGCCGAAGTGCCATGAGATTGCAAAATCCGAGAACCACCAAAAAAAAAAATCGCCAACCTAACAAATTTCGACAGGCGCGAACCGAATATCGGCACTAAAGGTTTGTTCACACAGTATCAACCGCTAAGAGATCATTTACACCAGCACCCTTTGGGGCTGAATTCCAAAAATGCCTGGAAATGATTTGGTCTATTTGTAAGACGATCTAATATGCAAAATTTCAACTTCCTATCTGTAGTAGTTCATTCGTTAAGGTAATCTTTAAAAAACAGATCTATCTCATTTACAGTGGCGGCCATAAAAACCGGGACAGTTTTTTTGACCTAATTTTCAAAATGCGAAAAGAAGTGCTGACACTGATTATTCTAATTAATAAATGTCATCAAAAGTCATTATTCAGATCTAAACAATGACTTTTGATGGCATTTATTAATTAGAATTGTCAGTGTCAGCACTTCTTTTCGCATTTTGAAAATTAGGTCAAAAAAACTGTCCCGGTTTTTATGGCCGCAACTGTAACTCTTTTGAGGAGAGGCATTCTTCAAATCCTGAAAATGGTTTTACATGATTTGTAAAACGAAGTAATATGCCAAATTTCAACTTCCTACCTGTATCTATGCCGTGACAATCTTTAGAAAAACACATTTACCCCATTTAATCCCTGTGAGAGGATACATTTCGAAAAACCCTGACTTGACTCGATGTGTAAAACTAACTGGCTTACTCTCTGGGTGAAACGAACTGTTGTGCTAAATCAACTTTCTACTTGCAGCAGTTACCGTATTATGGCAATCTTTAGAACAACACATCTATCCCATTTAATTCTTTCGGGAGTTAATTTCGCAAAGCCTGAAATTGATTTGACCTAATTTGTAAAACGATTTAATATGCCAAATTTCAATTTCCTACCTGTAGTAGTACTTTGTGGCTATTTTTCGAAGAACACTTCTGGTCTATTTGACCAGTTTGAGGGGATGTATTTCGAAAAACTAAAAATTATTTCCGATTATTAAAGCGATCTAAAATGCCGAGTTTCAACTTACTGCCTGTGGTAGTCTTCCCGTGACGATATTTTGACAAACAGATTTGTTTCATTTAACCCCTTTCGGGGATGAATTCTCCAAAACCCTAAAACTGATTTGACCCGATTTGAAAAATGTTCTAATATGCTCAATTTTAACTTCCTGTAGTTGTAGTAGTTTTCTTGGAGCGATATTTAAGAAAACATATTTGTCCTATTTACTGCAAAACCTTGACATTTACTTGATCTGATTTGTAAAACGAACGAATATGTCGAATTTCAGCTTCCCACCTGTAGTAGTTTAATCATTGTAGATCTTTACAGAAACAGGTAGCCACATTTAGCTCCTTTGGAGGAATGAATTTCGAAAAGCTCTGAAAATGGTTTGACCCTACTTGTAAAAAGAACTAATATGGCGAATTACAACTTCTTACCTTCCCCCAGATTCTATTATGTAACGATCTGTGAAGTAAAAGTCAATCCCGTCGAATAGAGGGTAAAAGCACTTTTTTGTAGACGATATTGAATGTTTTCCCTTCGGGTTTGAGCACCACGAAGTTGTTGGAGAACTGACCCCTAAACAGTCTAGATAAAGTTGATCGAGACAAAAACAGTCTTCCCTCAAGTCGACCCCAGCCTGACTGTCCCTGTACCTTATTGATCGTCATGGCAAAGCAGGTTTTTACGGGAAATTGCAGTCTCTTAAATTGAAAAGAATAGACTGAAAGAATAAGGGTTATTCGAGGAAGGAAGACTGTCTCCCCTTCTCCAAAACCTATGAAAATTTTAGCCTCAGTGACGTTAGGATGCAGAGCTTTCACCTGCAGTCTTCACGTTTCTCAGTAGTATAAGTGCTCTAACTTTCAACAGCAGGCGATTTGGAAGAATTCCGGGAGGATAGAGTGTGGAGAAACTCAATGTGGCAGTGCACTGTGTCATCTGCCTCCACCACAGTGTTAATCGACTGACAGATCTTTTCCTCCGAATGAAAGGCCTTGGAATATACTCTTAGATGAACCCTTATGTAAATTCAAGACAATATGTCCTTTTTGTACGGATACTGCATTTTTAAAAATCACTATTATAAAACGTATTTGTATTGAGAGCAACTGCCATTTAAATATCATCGTCGAGCTGATAAAACCACAGTAAATAAAAAACCACTAATGGAACCAGTTGGAAAATATTTTGCAATTTACAAAACTTCTTTGTAGACAATGTTTAACGCATCCATCAAGTAAAATTTGAATTTTTAAGTTTTTAAAACTACTCTCACGTGACCTTGCTACATACACTTGACCATAGCTAAATACTGGTTGTGACGAATATTATGTATTCATACTTTATCAGGAGTTTGTCTTTGTGGTTATTAAATGGTATCGTACATGCTAGGCGCACAGCGAAAATGGGAAGAGTACCAGAGAGAAGAGCTAGGAGAAAGCCGAATAGAATTTTGAAATAATAGACTACAAAAGCGATGACTGAATGCAACTTAAACGAAAGAAACTGTGAGGATGGAAGAGTATGAAAAACAGGTGTCGGATAACGTCGAAATACGTTTTAAAAATATACGTATACTTGTACCAACAGGGAAACCAATGAACCAGTGTGTAAATAAGCACATACACATAATCATAATAAGCAGAAAAAACACCTTACAGCCAGAGCCGGAGTAAGGATGTGTGAGGCCCAGGGCTAAATTTTTTTAGAGGCCCCATTCCCATTTATGCAACGGGTACAAAGGGATCTAAATTATTAGAAACCGCACTAGATTATAACCTTCGAATCTTTTCGAGGCCCCCGAAATTCGGTGGCCCGGGGCTGCAGCCCCCTTAGCCCCCCCTTTAATCCGGCTCTGCTTACAGCGTATGAGCAATACCGATTTTCGTTAACTGTAATTTTACTTGTATTTTGACGTTTGTCTCACGAATCAGCAGACTGTTGATTTCAAATAAACATTTAGTAGTTACAGTAGTCCACTGCAAAAAATCAGCAGAACGCTGCAGGCTGACTTCGAGAATACACTTGGTTTACTGCTACTGCATCGCCGGCTGCAGCCACTTGAAAATTACAATATGTTGGTTTTACTCTTAAAATTATCCATTTATTTTCAATTCAGGACTTTTGTGCACATCTACACGGTAACAGCTTTCATTAAAAAAAGAATTATCGAAATCGGCCCGGTGGAAGTCTCAAAATAGATGTCGAAAGAAAATGCTTCACGTTTTAAATATATAGATACTAAGCCATGATTGGGCGTGCATGGGATCCTTTAATAATTTGTGCTGACTAATCTGAATTAAGCAAGGTCACACGAACATCTTGTTTATATTAACACGATGGAAATAAAAAACTGTAAATATGCATAGCACTTGTTAGTAGCGAACCATTCGAAATGTTTTCTTCCCGAGAAACAAAGAAGAAATGCTAGAAATATCTGCAAACGTTCAGAGAAGGAAGACATTTTTGGAAGTTATTTATAGCTACTGGATCGTTATCTTCCCTTCCCCAAAATGCGATAATGTAAATCAACAATTAAGTTAATTATATTCCCGACAAACATGGCATCACCCGGAAACCGTGGAGGGTTTGATTTGGGTGTTCATGCAGATGAAAGTTACTGGAGAAGGAAATCTTTTTTCAAGAATTGTTTACAAACAGACGCCTATTTTTCTGGCAGCATTTGGTAAAACCGCATCGGTTTCCAGACTGGGCAGCAAAGTGTGAATGAGAGATAGCGGTAAGAAATATTTTGTAGCGTCTATTATCGTGGTTGAAACAAGTGTTTACTGCATCAACAATTCAAAACAAAATCTGAGGAATGCCGCTCAGATGCTATTTATAGTTTAGTTTAATTTTATCCCTTTTATTTTATATGCCAGTACATATTTTGCACATGGCTGTATATAAGAACCAAGAATTGAAAAATAAGTTGGCCATTGCGTAGCAATCAAATCACAACTTTCTAAAATTAACTGCGTATCTATGGAGAATATTCCTTGATAAGAACAATGAATTTCAAAAAAACTGGGGCAGATAAGCATCTATAGACTTGGATCAATCTAGACCTTTGCTTATTGTAGTTTGTGCTACATAATTTTATTTTTTTACAGACAATAGAAACTTCTACCGAGTGATTATAAATGCTCTTCCATCAAGTTACCTTTGAAATATTTGTTGTATGAACAATATGTTGGTGGCACTGTAAGTCTATGTCAAATTCGAGGTTATCAGGTTAGGTTTTATGTCAGTTTTGACACAGACTGACGCAAAACCTAACCTGCTAATTTCGAATTTGACATAGACTTACAGTGCCACTAACATATTATTCATACAACAAATATTTCAAAGGCAACTTGATGGAAGAGCATTTATAATCACCCGATATAACACTACAATTTCGTATTTTTTATCATGTTAAATCTGTCAAATTCTACTATAGAAACGTGGAACTTCTCTCGTCATATATTTTCTGCAATATTTGAACATAAAATGCGAAATACGCGAATACACACATTTTTATGTTAAATTGCCTATTCCACAATCGAAAAAAAAGACAGTTAATTTGTATTGCATGTTAACAAGAAATTACTAACAATTATGCACACATTTTGTAATCCCTGGTATTTATTAAACGTTATTGCAACACTACTTTATTTAAATTATACAAGGGAGTTATTCCACACCTTGTTATTCGCTCAATTAAATAAATACAGTAGAAATGGTAATTGGTACAGTTTTTGTTCGGGTACAGTTTTTGTTCGAACATCATTTAAGTGAAAATCTGTCACTAAAATATTATATTTTATGATCCAAACCATGGTAAAATTATTCCTGTAACTGGACATAGCAAGATTAAAATGTGTATGCACTACGATAATAATTCTTTGGCTTTTTCTGTTTGTTTTAGATAAACTATCAAATCTATTATTTTTACGTTTATTTATAGGTCTTGTCATGATAAATCCAAAAAAAGAGGCAAAAGTGTTTATGAAAACGTGTTCATTATTACTTACTGATGATTTTAAATGTTTAAATTGCAATTACAACGCTTTCATTACCCTACGATAAAAACAATAAAAACGTTGACAATTCAACACCGATTCGTAAGCTTTGCCATTTAACATTTTCAAATAATTCAATTCTGATAAAAACTAGAATTATGTATATATTGCGATAACAAGCAGTTCTTTTTGCGTGTTGCATCACCATTTGCATCAGATGTTTGTTACGGTAAGTTTTTTTCACACTACATATATGTCCGACAATTTATATCAGAAAGGTTGTTGAAATCACGAAATGTTTCATGTAACCTTCGAATTTTAACTAGTTTTTAAGACATTTAAAACTGTTTTTAAACATTACAAAACGATATTGATAAAAATGAGGCTCATCTGCTTCAAAAGTGGATTCAAGTTTGTATGGACCTTTAGACGTTGGTTATTATGAAACAATTGGGCATGATTAAAACTGTGATAAACTAAAGTCACCTGTAACTACCATGGCAACAGTATAATCTTTATTTTACAGTGATTTACATAAAAGCACTTCTATTTGTTCTATCTTCGTTTAAAGTATCAACAGAAGAGCAAGAAGTTACGCCGGTTGCCGCACTTAAATAAACGATTAATTTAAGCGTCAACTACAGCAAAGCAATCGGAGAATTTTTATTTGCAAGCAACAGAAATCAACGCCTGCACATCATTGAACTTCAAATCGCTTGTAAACACATTCGTCTGTCCAAAACATGATAGGAATTAACAAGGCGTTCGCGACTTAAATGACTTTTCAAAAATTCACCTATTTCGGTATTAATAATAATTATAAAGCAAATTATTTTTATTTCAAACCGCGGTGTACATAACGGACAGCGCTTGTTTTGAACCGATTTTCAAAAAAAGTGCTGGTCGCGACATCCGCCACCTTTGGATTGACGTAAACAAAGGGTGACGCTTTGACATTTGAACATAACCTATTCTCAACTTCGTTGACCTACCTTATTCTGGTCCTTCCAGTCCTTGAGCTGGGTTGCATTTACTTCTATGCTAGTAGCCTGCCCAGAAAATGATAATTAATATAAACAAATAAAAACAATTTGCCACTTATACTTACTGAATGACTTTCACGGTTAGGCGAAATCTCCGTAGACCCATCGGATTTGGCACTTGCGACTGGTCTTTGGTTCTTTGCAGGTGAACTCGCTCTACGCTTAGACGATGTGCCCTCGTTTGCCTTCGGAGTCGACGGTAAAGGGTCGATTGCAGGTAACCCGGGCTGGGACGTCGTCGAAGAAGTCGACGCTGCAGGCGAAGCATTCGCTTTGAATACCACCTGATTGTATACCCTTTCGGAAGCTGTAAAGTAATACAATAGTAATTTACGATTCAAGTAACGTTAACAAGGTTTTTACATTACGAGAGAATAGTTTGAATGAACGAGCGACGTTAGGAGTTAGGATACTGCTGGATTGATGATGCTAAACTGTCACTTCATTGCCATGGCATCTAAAACACTTTATCTGCCGCTCGTCAGCGGCAGATAAAGTTATTATCTGCCGCTCGTCAGCGACAGATAATATTATCTGCCGCTGACGAGATCAAGTCATTTTCTTCGAATTTTGTACACAAAATTGTAAATAATTTGTTATAAAAACGTTTGAAGAAAAAATACTATATGTTATTCGGAGCAAAAGTATCTTTATGTTGCTCGGCTGTACTTATCTGCCGAGTTTGCCGTCCAGCCTCGCCACATAAAGTATAACTTTTGCTCCTAATAACATAATATACTATTACCTGAAGGTAGGTTTACTTACAACTTACATAAGAGTGAACGCAGTCTTTTAGTCAGATTCCTGTTCACGGATAAAAGTTTATTCCCTGTGTTCAAATTATGCTGGGTTTTGCTAAAGAGATATTCCTCTATAGTGTTTCTAACGACCGCCACATCTACGTCGCCCTTCACTTGCCACAGGCCGGTTTTCCGGACAAAAGCGTCTTTTCTCGCCTGCAAAACTAGCCGCCTCAGTTCGTTCTGCCGTTGAAGCGAGCCAGTATAGTTGAAAATGGCAAAATGAAGCACTTCCGCAAAGCGTGGGCTGCATTCCACTCTCTTTCTGAACGATCCCTTTACATCAAACTTGGTAAATTTGTGCAGGAACACAAAGAGAGCTACCAGCGGGGATGCCTATTGTGCAATGTGTAACATTTTATGTAACTTAGCCACTTGCTAAATAAATGTTATCTTACCTCATACAAATAGTTGGCCACTAACTTCCTAAACGGGTATGTGATTACCATTTGGCCGAAGGCTATTTTGTCCTGTTGTGTTACATTGGCTCTGTAGCCTAAGTAATCTAGGGCGTCCGCTTGCACAAATGAACTTGTGAAACTGTTTTCTTCCAGATTATTATCCATTATGAAATTTCGCAATTTTGCGAGGAGCACTGGGCTCGTGAACACTCTCTGCGAACAGGATTGAAGAATAGTATATTATGATAAGAGTTTTATAAGAAGCATTTTGTAGCACGCATTTTGCGAATTTGATAAGGAAAAGTTAATAAAATGAGTTTTTGATAAATTTAATGATAGTAAATCGCAATCCAGTTGACTTTTTATTAAAGCCATGTCGTATTCAACCTTCTGCAGTAGCTCATCCAGGGGTCCCAGCGCAGATTTCCTGATTTTTTTAAAGATTTTATAACAAATTTAATCTACTTTGCTATAATAAAAATACTAAAAATTTTCATTTTTTTGCTTAAAAAAGTGGCAAAGTAGATAAAATACTGTATGATACCTCGTTTATAAGGCATTTTGTAGCACTTACTCCTTTAGGGCACTCCTCGCTTCGCTCGTCGTACCCTAAATCCGTGCGTGCTACAAAATGCTTCTTATAAAACTCGTATCATAATATACTATTCTGACATTTTTTGGAGATGGCTCAAAATGAAAGCTTAAATTTTAAGCAGTTTATTATTTGAAAATATATTTTTGACTGTATTATAACAACAATAACATAATATACATAGACTAGCAACCAGTGAGACTAGAGCCCTTTATAATACAAGCAGACGCATGTCGCACAAGTTGCATAAAATCTTGCATCACAGTACTTTCGCGTTTACATGTTGGTGGCCATGATGCAACCGAAACATAACCCTACAACGTCAAACAGTTCACTGTTTGTGGGTTATATTCTCTATGCTCGCTGTTCTAGCTTCTAACCTTGTGTTTGAGTTGCCAACTGTGTTTCTTTTCCTGTGTCTTTTTGCCTTTTATGCTTTGCCTCTCATATTCTTTATTAAAAAATCAGTCTATTTCAAGACTAAGCAATACTTTTTTTGGATATAAGGTAAGCCTAAAACATTGATTCATTTTTGAATAAACTATTTACGGTCTTTTCTGTTTTTCAGATTTCAAAATCTTCAAGCATGACCGGCTGTTCAGCCTCGAATTAGTACTATTAAACGTATAGACATTAACGGATTTTCATTTTCTGAAAAGTAACTAATTTTTTGAATTTGCCGCTTTTGTGATGTGATTCAATATGGCTGACAAGCATGCTCGTATTATAGAGGTGCTTTAAGTGAGACAAATGTCTCATTTAATAAAACAAAAAAGACAGTTTTTCAAATAGAACGCGTATTAAATAAAAACGTGATTTCTCGAAAACCAGAAGTGTCACGTGACTGAAATTCGGTTCCTGACCTGACATGACCATTCCAAACATATAACTTTAATAACTTTTTTCTCTATCTCTTACGGTTTGGCTGCTGAAACAGCGTCCCGGACAGACAAAACAGCGTCCCAGACAGATAAGTCTATTAGATAAAGGATGCTTTGTACACAAATAAAATAAAAAACAGTTGCACATGCATCCTTTTCGAATTTTTTATGAAATGACAAGTTTTACTAAAGTACGTTTTTTTCCTATAAAAATTTTCAACGTCAAAGAATTTAGGGTTTATGTTGGCATAACTTGGATTCCTTTAAAAAATATATGTTGGTGAAATTTGTTTTAGTAACTCTATAGAACTAAAAATTGGTGGGAAATTTAAAATCTGGCATTAAAGTTCTAGGTATGTACAGTCGCGGAATTAAAAATCCGGACGAGTCGTACAGATGATTTTTGCAATTTTTGGGTAATGAATTACTTGCATTTTTTGTTCGACTCTTAAATGAGGCATGCTGTCATATGTCATGCTCGTATATACGAGTAATTATTTTGATTTTCACTAATTTTACCACGTAACGTGATAAGTAAAGTAAGAAAGTAAGATTATACACTGAATCATTTTAAGTGTCCGGATTTTTTATTCCGCGACTGTACATCAAAAGCTCTTGCTAATCTTTCGTGAACGTCTTCTTCTGGTGTGTTAGGATGCAGATCCAACAGTTCCTCTGCACACTTCAGAAATGCTTTTTTTATATTTAATTTAAAAAGATTCCGTTTTTTACGCGTATTCAGTTTCAAAAAAGAAAAGCTGACAATTTAATTTTAAAAGTCAGAATGAAACAAGTCATTTACAGAAAAACCTGACGAAAATAAATTTTCTAATAATTTTTAAAAAGCAGTTTTGCCAATTTTATCTTGACCTTGAAAATTTTTATAGGAAAAAAACGTACTTTACAACTAAAATAAATTTTGGTAATTTAGGGAATTTTGTAACAGTTGGTGACAGTTTTATTGCAAAGCATACATTTAAAACAAAATTTTAAATTTGAATCAAGTAGACTCACCATAAATGTCATTTTTCGCAAGCGTTCGCACGTAAAATTGTAAAATTTCCTGCACTCCGCCAGAAATCCGGCAAATTTCCGAAAATGCTACGATTAATTTACTGTCATTAGTGTCATTGGCTATAACCTTAAACTTCACACTGACATTTCGTTCAATGTCACCAACCGAAAAAAAGTTGATTTCAGGTTTGGTAATGGTCCACGACCGCACTCAAAATGGATGCGGTAACGGCTTTGTTAAGACAGCAAATTAGAAAAAAAAATTAAAACACGTTGCTACTAACTACGTGCCTAATGAAATTTGTAAGCACGTTGCTATTAACGACGTAAACTAATGAAAACATGTTATTTAACAGTCGTTTTACAAACTTAAAACTGCCAACTAAAAGGCAATTTTACACACTGTTGTAGATAAACGTATTTTACAGTGTTCAGTTGTTAGGATGCAAACTAGTGATGGGCTTATTTGGAATGAAAAATAACCGGTTATCCGGTTATTGAAATAACCTCTGTAACTCGGTGTTCGTTCCAAGTATTCGAATGAAAAATAACCTGATCATGATACGTACTACGCTTTGAATATAAAACCTAGTGATGGGCATAACCGGACAATTTTCATAACCGAATTATTTGCATTCGAATCATATTAATGACCGAATGATTATTCTGACCGAATGATTATTTGAATAATCATTCGAATACATTTTGGCTCTCGATTCGTTTCGATTAAGTCAGCCGGTTTGCCGGTTGGCGGTTCACCGTCATCTGCATCGACATCGGTTCACCGTCATCTGCATTGACATCGTAACTTGCAGATAGCAGAGCAACCAAAACATAATATGTACGGTCGGCGCCTTAGAAATCGGGACACGTAATATGTTCTTCTAGTCTTTGGAGTATTCTTGCTCCGGTTACTTCATTAACGTGAGATGGCATTTCATAATTGAGAAACAATAAACAATCTGACGTAACAATTAAAACCATAATAACTGAAAAAACCCAGTTTATACACTTAAAAAATACATGCAAAATATATCATAAACACTTGAACGTAAACATGGCAAATGCTATCGAGGCAGCGGATGGTTGGTTCGTCAGCAATGAACTATTGCTAAATAAAGAAAAGACAAGTCGGATAAACTACACCACGGATAGGTGGCTGGATGCTGATAAACCAGTTAGACTCCTGGGTGTGACAGTGGACTCGCGGCTCTCTTGGAAAGCGCAGGTGGAGGACCTCAGCCTTGCATTGTCAAGGGTCAACTTCGCCATCAAACGAATTCGTCAGACCTCAAGTGAAGCTGCGGCTAAAACTGCATACTACTCGCTCTTCCATTCCAGACTTGCCTATGCAATAGAAATATGGGGTCACACAACTCATATTCAGAAAATATTAATTGAGCAGAAGAGGGCTTTGCGTAGTATAGCAAACGTAAGTAGGCGAACATCCTGCAGACCCCTCTTCTCCAAGTACGGTATCCTGACAGTTGTGTCGATGTACATCTTTAAGACGCTCACGGACATCCACATTGAACGTCGCCACGGTCTAGCAACAAGAGGAAGTAAACATGATTACTTCACGAGAGGACACGATCTGCTGGAAGGACCCAACAGCAGAATGATAACTACCGACTACTTAAATCGTGGAGTCAGCTGGTGCAATAGGTGCGCCCCAAGGAGTGGAAGGACGATGGGTTCACAACGAAACTGAAATCCTTCATGAAGCAACACGTTTTCTACAACGTCGATGAGTTTATTATGTGTATCCAAACATATTAATGTTATTTTGTTGACGAATACTGTACAGTACAGTACAATAAACTTATTATTATTATTATTATTATTATTAATAGTGTGTAGTGCCCGATTTCTAAGGCGACGACCGTACATTATGTGTTATGTATTGGAAATTAAGAGGTATTTATTAAGAAGTGTAGAAAGAAAGAAATATGCGGGACTTGCTTGCTAATCGCAATAAGAACAGGGGTAAACGTTTATCTTTATCGATCGAACGGGTTCAGTGATTTTGAATGACATAGATACAAGTATAGCATTTAAAATTACATACGTTTATGTGCCAAGATGTTCCGAAACCGAAATAAGATGCTTAAAGTTACGTAAGAGAAAACTGCTAATCTTTTGTGAACCATGTAAGGTTGGTGTTTTTCGTGTACCAGAGTTAATTAAGGAAGTGCAGCAGCTACTTGAGAGTAAATTTGATCAATGGTGACAATATGCCATGAATGTGCAAATAAGCTGGATATGGGTCACAACGAGGCTTTGATCTCAGAAATGTTTTAACGTCGACAGCGAGCTAAAAATGTTATACTTTTCAACGTTCAAGAACCTCATGGTAACTCCTATTCAGAAAAAGCCCACGTACACAAAAACTCAGTCAAAGAACTGTTGAAATATCGAAGTGGATACTTATAACTTGAAACTCTTTAGGTTAGAAAAAATTGATATAGTATAATACCTACATCGTTTAGAAGTTATTCTGAATTCTTGTGAAGAAGCAAACAATATTTTAAGAAACAAGAATAAAATTGCAGTGCCTAATGTGCAAATTAAATCTGATCAGACTCTAGCGCAAACAGATTACTTTAAAAATAATAAGGCTAAAATTGAGCGGTTTAATAAGGAAGGGGTTACTAATAAAACAATCAAATACCTAAATGGTGCTCCTACAATTGTGAATGCCACTTCCCGTAGTAACTCAAAAAACTACTAACTGTGTACTATCAAAATACTCGTGGCCTTCGGACCAAATTACAGTTACAAATTGCAGTAACTACCAATAGTGATTATGATTTAATAATTTTTACTGAAGCATGGTTGCAGAGTGACATTTCTGATAATGAAACGGGACTCTCGAACTACACTGTGTTCAGGAAGGATCGGAATAGTGAAACTACTGTTTTTAGTAGAGGTAGTGGTGTTTTGATAGCTGTTCGGAACCATCTCTGCAGTAGCCGTATTTATGTTACTAACACTAATGTTAAACACTTGTTTGTAAAAATTTCCTGTCAGTCAACTTATCTTATAGTGGGTGCAGTTTATATTCCACCGAGGTCTGCGGGGGATATACGTGTTGTCCCCAGAAATTTTGAATACGAGCATTTCAATGCATTACTTGGCGCTGAGTTACTACTCTCATTTTTTGCTTAGCCGAACCAAATATTTTAATTCACTAAGCAACGGAAAATAATTAGTAATTTCTAGTTTTTACTGATTTTGTAATAAAATACGGAATCAAAGTCAAAAATAGTTACACGATACAAAATTATACTTAAATTCTAACAAACACAATATTAACCTAATGAATAACAAATAGCTAAGTTCATTTTATTAAATGTTCAAAAACATCTTGTTGAGCCAGACAATATCCCAGGCGATCATAAAATTCTGGTCTAATTTCTCTTAACATCGCAAGAGTGATATTTTGAGAGGCTTCAAGAAGTTTTATTCAGAGCTCATCCACGTTGTTATCTCTTTGATGCTGATGGGTATAAATTGTTTGTGGCCCAAAAAAAAAAATATATATATTTGGGGACAAATCAGGAGATCTTGGTGGCCATTTTATGTCTCATGTGGTGCTAATAATACGATAAGGAAATATTGATTTAAATATTCCTTAGCCGCATTGTGAGCAGGACATCGGTCGTGCTGATACCAGATGTGGGCCATATCAATGTTTTGTAAGCCTTGAACTGCTGGTATCACTTGCTTGTCAAGCAGTTGCAAATACTTTTGGCCATTGAGGTTCCCGTCAATAAAAAATGATCCTATAATAGTGTCCCCCAGTATACCAGCCCAAACGTTAAGTTTTTGGGGGTATTGAGTTCTTAAAGTTATTGTTTGGTGACTGTTTTCTTGGGACCAGTATCTCACTACCGAAGAATTATGACGACCATGTAACAGGAAAGTAGATTCGTCACTAAACAGAATATTTCTAAGAAATTCATAATTATTGTTTGCTCTATCCATCACATCTTCACAAAATTCCATTCGACGACCATGGTCAGCTGTGAAAACCTCTTGTGTCGTTTTAACTTTGAAAGACTTGAAACCATTCCTTTTAAGTAGTCTATGCACTTCTGATTTTCCGGCATTAATTTCTGGATTTTCTGCAAGGGTGCTTGTTGACAGAGTGTCATTTTCTGTTATCATATTGCGAACCATAATTTCCCGCATTTCAGCTTCTTCATTTTGAGGCTTCCATTCCTTTGAGCACTTACATGATGGATTTTCAGAACCAGTTTCCTCAAACAAATGTTCAACATTGAAGACCGAACTGGTGTTTACTGTCACATCGTATTCCATAACAAACAAATTATTCGCGATTTCATTCGTGGAATGACCTCGATAAAACCATTTAACAATTTGAGTTTTCTGTTCTGTTGTCAACATTTTGAAAAGAAAAATTAACCACTTATGTGTATCATATTTGAAGCTATGTATAAAGTCAAATTGACATGCACAACCAACAGTTAAAAAACGAAAGTGAGAAACACTTTCTGCAACTACTGCGACTACTTATTGTCTGGGTAAATTATTATACAACATTGTTAGAATGTACTGATATAAAAAATAGTCAGTACTACTTAATGGATTTTATTATTCCAATTTAACAAAAACAAGAATATAATTCCATTTTATATATTCAATTCATATGTATTGTTGCTTATCTAGTTCTACAACCAGTTACTAAAAAGCAGAAATTGGGAATTGATCCACTTATTTGTCCAAAAATACAAGAAAATTTATTAGAAAATGAGGAAAATAGCACACCAAGATATAGTGCGTCTCCCAATGGGGTAGGTACTACACTCTTGTAAACTATCGAATTTTTTATTCTTCAGGAAAAAGTCTTTCTTGATAAAAAGTTTTACTTGTCTTAGGAAGTCACCGTGATTAAACTTATGATAAAGTATACAAAACATTAAAATAGCTATTTATGCAACAACTGCTAAAAGTCGACGTTTATGCGCGAGACATGAAAATTATGAAACAAAGCCGAAGGCTGAGTTTCATAACATGTCTCGCGCATAAACGACTTTTAGCACGCGTTGCATACAATATTTTATCTACGACCTTAATTTTACCGTTATTAATCCATAAATATCGATTTAAGAAAGGTTCGCATCTGCGACACTTTTAATTTATGTCATACTGAACAGTAGGCTACGCCGCGCGGGCGATTGTTTGGCCACGCCCGTGCTGTCAAGGTGAGTTACGAAATGTAATTATTGATACTCCACATATGACTGTATTCATTACATAATGCTTTAATTATTTCAAAAACGCTTTACTTGTAACGCAAGAAGCAACTGGAATAGCTTTACAACTTCACTTGCAGTTCGAAACTGTAGTTTTATAACCTCACTTCACTTTTAGCCCGTGTGCTAAAAGTAAACAGCTGATTTCTTTAAACAAGGTAAACTATAAAACGTTACTTTTAGTGAAACAATCTAGCGCTAAAAGGCCTACTTTTAGTAGTGGTCGTAGATAAAAAAATTTAAATGTAATATTGAACTTAAGCAAAGTACTGACTCTTATTAACTTTTATGAAAAATCTTATTTAACAAAGTTGTTACAAAACTGAAGAACAGCTCAACTATGGAGTTTGGTTAAAAATAACAAAACTAACTTTTTCATAAGAAAACTAAATTTTTGAGGTCGATCTAGAACTCTTTCCTACTTTCTTATTCTTGACAGAAAAAATAGTTCGAGTGAGAACAGTAAACAGTAAAAAAATCAACTATGTTACGAACTTTCAACATAAAGATCTACTAGAACTTACACATTTTCTAATCTTCTAACTTCTTCATACACATTCATATCTTTCTTTATGGTGACAAATTCAAACAAGCTCCTGTCATATGACACTGACAATTTTAACGACAAGTTAAGATGGCACCTTTAAAAAAGCTCATAAAGCAATAAATCGAACCAGATTGAGGAATGGGATGAGCATATGGGTCTTGCTCAGAAAAAAAAATCTGCGATACTGAAACAATAATTAGAAGAAAACAAGGCACAACCAAAATTTTCGAAAATTAGGGTATCTTGATATTTTCACCGCTTAGTTTACTATGAAGGCGCTGGTACATACATGTTTTCTATAGCAACCAGCACAGAACTTCAGAAAAAGTTATCTTCGTGCAGCATTGAAGGTGGAGTTTTCCATTTTAAATAGTAACCATGTGTTGATACGCAGGTTAAATGAATCAATGCCCTTTGATTCTAACTCACAAGACCAACCGAATTGTGTACAGGTAGGTGTAGGTATATACAAACCTACCTGCGCTAAAATTCTTAAGGTTCCGCGCCAGTTGCTATATTTTTTTGATAGTATACATATCTATATATTTAGCATGTGAAAAGTTTTCTTTCGGCACCTATTTTGAGACTTCCACCAAGCCGATTTATATATTTTTTTTAAATAGAAGCTGCCACCATGTGGGTTTGCAAATATATACTGCTCAACAAATGAACTGAACCATTTGCATATATTGGTGCAATTTTATGAATATTTCCAAAAGGGCAGTCATGGCATTTTTGGTAACCTTTCAGGATTGTGTCACTATAAAAAGCATTTCTTTTCGTAATTTTGTTTAAATAAAACTAAGTCCATTAATAAAATATTATCATTTGAAAATTTAGAGTTTTTCCCAAATGTTGATAGCACATTGCATACAAAGTATGCCAAAAAATTGTAAATGTTCCAAAAAGACTCGAAAAACTCTAAATTTCCTTTATTTCATACTGATGTCAAAAATGGCATTTTTTGGATTACTTCCCGTACAAAAAATGGAACATTCAAGTCTTAGTACATTAAAGTAAAATATTAAAGTTCAAGTACTTTAAAATTATACGTCAGTTGTTAACATTAAATTTGAAACAATTTACAACTTTTTATTTAAAATTCATTAAACTTGCAGTATGAAATAAACTGTTGTATTCACCACGAACGAAAAGTGTTTTTAAAGGTCCTTACAAGTAATTCCGTCCTTGGCTGATGCCTTGGCCTTTAAAATGTCACTTTTCGTTCTAGATAAATAAACTACTATTTTTTGCTCTTCCTCTTATTTTTGTTAAATAGTATTTTTTATAATGGTATTGTTTTTTAATTGTATTAATATGCTTCAGTTGATATTATCCAATTATAAAAATACAAAACTTATTTTAATTAGAATATGTCGTTTGTAAGTATATGTAGTAATCCCTGTTATTTTTATAAACAAAAACATATTTCAAATAAATTTGATATTTAAATAGCAGCTTTGTGCTTTATTATATGTATATCCACATATTATGTATCATGTACAAAATATATTCACGATAAGCATTGCTTAAGTATCTTTAATTTCATTGCAACGTTGGGAAATATTTTAATTTGAAGCATTGCCATATTATTATTTTTAATTTTTTAGTGTGACACAACAACCTTTCAATGAAAAACGTTATAAAATCTAACTCGGAAAAACTTGAAAAATTCAAGAGAGATTGAAAACTTCA
Organism: Agriotes lineatus; assembly: GCA_940337035.1. NCBI lineage: Eukaryota > Metazoa > Arthropoda > Insecta > Coleoptera > Elateridae > Agriotes > Agriotes lineatus. Next base: position 94,580 of record CALNHX010003096.1, on the reverse strand, counting down.
CAGCCTAACACAGGAGTTTATTTATTTATTTATTTTTCAATATAATCCCTTTTTATGCTGTGATCCCAGTCTGATAAAGCTTCGTCCTGGTTTTTAAAATACCCCGTTATGGCTGCTACAGCTTCTTCCGTGGACAAAAATCTTTGCCCTCCTAGGTGTTTTTGAGCTTCAGAAATAGATGGAAGTCTGAGGGAACATGAAGTACCAATTCAAAACCGTACCGATGAATTTCACTCATCGCAACTGTTGATGTTTACGCCAAAGCTTCATTTTGATGGTGTAGGATACGTTTCGTTAGGATTTCAGTTTGCTTTCTTTGAATTTCTTCACGAAGTTGATGTAAAAAGTTAGAGTAGTATTGTCCTGTTATGGTTTGATCCTTAAGAAAGGAATCCACCAGCAATATTCCCTTCCCGACCCTAAAACCAAAGCCATCACTTTACTAAAGGACGGCACCACCATTGCTTTTTTGGGAGGTGGTGAGCCCTTATGCTTCCACTGTTTCGACTGCTGCTTTGAGTTAGGCTGATAATAGTGAATCTATGTGTCATTGGTGGTAGATAACAAATCTTTAAATAAAATTATTAGGATGAGCCTCATAACAGAGCAGCGACGTTTGAAAACGAAGACGTTTCTAATCAATTATCAGAAGCCAAAAAGCCCACCTCGCAATAACTTTCGACTTTCCTAACTCATTACTTAAAATGTTTTGAACCCATTCATAGGATATGCCCACAGCCTCTGCTATTTCTCGAACCTTGATTCGCAGATCTGCCATGCCCGTATCGTGAATCAAATCGATGTTTTCTTCAGTGGTAGCAGAAGCAGGTCCTCCACTGCGAGAATCATCTTCAATGCCGTTTCTTCCCCTGTTTCAATTCGGCTGCCCACTTTTTGACCATTGTGTATGGAGGACAAGATGTTCCCAAAACGTTTGCCATGTCTTCATGAATTTGTCCTTTTTGTGCACACATTGCTCCACAAAATTCCACAAGTCTCAAATTAACAGAATAACGTAAAGCTTTGCATATAACCAATAACAGTGCCCATAACCTCACTACGAATAATTGTAGCTATAATGTTGACCTCTCTCTGTCATGTAAAATTTTCAATCTATTCGCATAGAAACTTTCTGCAGTACATATGGGGTGCTCACTATTTTGAAATTAATTGAAAAATACATGACTCATTGGTGTCTGTTTGACATATCTGTCACAACTATAACATCTTGACAATTTCAATTTTGGTGCTTTTGCTTCAGGGTTGGTAAAGCAACTGCAACAAAGATAAATACATACACATTCTTTTGCTTGAGAAAGAGATGATAGCAAAAAAGTATGTCTTGGTTATGTTGGCACATTAGATGAACCTTGTGTTTGTATCTATAGTCAAATTTATACCCATTCGGAGTCACGTGATAATCTAGTAATTTTACGTATGTCGATTCTTAAAAATGCAATTTTAGGGTAATAAATGACATTCCGTTTTGTAGGTTATCCTGACATCTGCCAATTTCTAAAACAAGGTTGATACGGCTTTATTCTCTTATATGAAATCAAACTGACACAGGTTAAAGAAAACATAACATGTCGTAAAATGTAAATATAATAAAGATATGTCAGCTGCTACATTAAAAACCTGCTGCGTATAGCAAATTTTAAATCAATTTCTGTGCATGTATGTTCTGTTATAAAACATTGCCATTGGAAGCCTATTTCCTTGCACAATCTATTTAGGGATGAAACTGAATGTAAAAAATCTCCTCTAGGTTCATCAACCAAGCGTTTTTTAGGTTTTTTTATGGTTACAAATTCTTTAGCTACATACATTTTATATATAGTGTCCCTGATGGAGTTCTTGACTGCTTCGTCGACTTCCGTTTTTGCATTCTTCACTTTCTGGCTCATATTTTCGGTAAATTGTGCTCTCCGAGATATTTAACGCAAGAGACGCACGGCGAACAGCGCTGGAAGGTGAAACTGTTGATTTACTATTATTAATATTGTCGTACTCTTCATAAAAAAACGCATAATATTCAAATTGTTGTGACTGCTCGTTATACCGCATGTCCGATGGTTTCTTTTAATTTTCAGTTTTGGGCTCAACAATTTTAGGTTTTATTACCCTTATCTCAATAACTTACACGAAAAATATAATCTGACAGATTAGAAACGTCAAATTTTAAAATTAATTTTATGAATCGACATGCCTTTTTTTCGAATTTCTTCCATTTCATCTATTTTACTAAAGATGAACAGTGACAGACAAAAGTCACGTGACTCCGAATGGGTATAATTTTGACTATATATCCTTCAAAATCACTGGGCGGGTTAAAGCAACACCACCTATAAACAAAGCCTGCGCACTGAGATCGGGAACTGTCAAGATGGCGGCCATAGAAGGTTGATCAGGCTTCTACTAATGTGTGCTAGCGTCAGTTCGCGGTGATTTCAACTTTAAATTTTAAGTTTCCTGAGCTCAGTTTCTGATGCGGGAGTTACTTTGAAAACGAATGTTGGTACAACAAATATTCCTAGCAAGAAGTAGTTATTTTTACAAATCACCAACTTTAACGCGCAAGAAGTTTTTGTGGTCACTCGTTTCTAACCTGCAAAAGCTCGTGGTCATTTGTTGTTGTGTACGCCTTATTTTATTAATCTTATTTGTCTACATACAACATACGTATATTCTTGTTGAAGGTAAGCAATATTTTAATAATCTTATTTATATCTATAATTTAATGTAAATGCAGGTATGGAAAAACGTGCAGCCAATTTTTCTTCATTAGAAGAAACCCGCCTATTATGCTTGGTCAAAAAATACAAGCATATTGTGGAATGCAAGAAAACGGTTGCAGCTGCAAATATCCAAAAGAATGCCATATGGGGGACCATTCACAAGGAATTTTGCGCTAGTGGGGAAATAAGCAAAACGGCTGCTATTCTAAAAAATAAATACAAAAATATCAAAAGGAGCAAACAGAAAATTTGCCGATGAAAAAATGAAAGTTACTGGCACAGGAAGAGGGCCACCAACAAGTGATTTAAAAATGGACGATACTGACATGAAAGTTTTGGAGCTGCTAGGGACCCATATGACTGGGCACGACAGTGACTTCGATGATGATCGTATTGGTATGTTATTTACATTTTATTATTAAAAAAAAACTTACAGTTCAAGTTTCAGGATTAACCCCAGCAACAAAACTAAGTGATGTGGCCTCCGTAGTGATTGAAATGGCAAATAATGCCAATGTCATATGTGGGTAAGAAAGCAAATTCCTAATTTAAAAAATGTAACAAGAATGTAACAATTTAATTGTAGAAACTGGACCATCTACCAGTACCATTCCGGTAAGGCCGATTGGGCCACATATACACCGGCAAAGTTGGGAACGCCAAAGGCCAAGCAGCTAAATGCCAACATTCGCCCTAGCAGCAAATTGGTCGGCCAGTTATGTTCTTGGGTGGCAACCAAAGATGGTCAGGTTTTGGAAGCCGAACATAAATTGGCCAAGCATAAAATGCGAATGCAGCAGATGCAAGAAAGGCACCAACAACAAATGAGATTTGCCGAAGAGGAACACCTATTGAAAATGGAAATTTTAAAACTGCAATTGTTAAAACATTAAAAAATAAAACAAATTAATTATTTATTCTCTTTTATTACAATGGATATGTTATGTTAAACTAGATGAATAGTTTATAAACTTGAGCAAGAATTAAAACTACAGTTTTGAAATTAGACATTTACGTTGTGACCGTAACAAGAGGTAATGCAAGTGTTGCAAAGTGATTTGCTATTAAATTATGTCTAATGATTAGAGCTAGGATAGTTAGGCAAATTGCCTTTTTTAGTAAATGGAAGGATAAAAGGCAGACCCAATTTTAAATCTGTTTTAGAATGCGTGAAATTCAAAAATGCAAATTTTATTTTGCCTTTTTTGCGTCTTTTTAAGGATTCTGCCTTTTTTGAGGAATTTCCTATTTTTCTTGCCTTTTGGTGCCTTTTATGATATATTAAATTAGAATTTTAAGAAATTTAGTTCTTACATTTTCAATTTAAAAAGAATGTACTAGCAATTTTCCAAGAAAGTGCACATTTTAAATTTCTGAAATAAATTGTGAAAAGTATTATTCCCAAGCACTTACAGGTAAGAGGTTTAGTGGGTTTAACCCTATATTGTTAGGGACTGAAAATTTCTCAGGATTATTTTCTTGAGATTAATTTTAATGAGGGTACCAGTATTGTCAGGAGAAAGTTTTCTACTGAATCAGCCAGTTTGTCACAATTTTTGAATGTGTTAACATTGTGATTTGTGAAGTGCATCGATTGTATTTCTCAGTTAAAACTTTTTTTAATTTTGCATTTTTTTATTTTTGCCTTTTTTTACTCTATTTTTGCCTTTTTTACTTTATTTTTGCCTTTTTAGTGCTTTTTTAAATCTTTTATTTTGCCTTTTTGCCTGCCTTTTTCGAGACTTTATTTTGCCTAACTATCCTAGCTTTACTAATGATATTATTCATATTCCCTCCCTTCATTTGAACTCCATTAATTTGAACATCGGCCATTTCCTGCTGCAATACATCTTCAGTTGGTGGAAGTGGTTCTTTTATTGTTGCACGCAATATTATGAAGAACAGCAGTTGCAACGATGACGGCTTCAACTTTTTCTATATTTAATAGAATCCCTAGAGCCAAAATAGGGAAACGGCATTTCCACACCCTGAAGCATTGTTCAATAGTATTGCGAGCTCTAATCGGAGCTTCATTAATAAAATTCTCTGCAGGCGCTGATGGATTTGACAAGGGGGTGATCAAATAGGATTTGATACCGTACCCACTGTCGCCTAACGATAAACTGTCCATAACGCAGAGTTAATAGAAGCATGTCAGTCACAGACGATGCATAATTTCTAAAAACCAATAATCCAACTTTAATTACACAGAGTACTATTGTATTTTTGTATTATACCTTATTGTGTTCCAACCAATATTTAATTGCGTCAGTACTTCGCGTACTGAATTTTTTGTTAGTCGGAATCTAACGAAGAATTCTTCATCTGACCATTTTCGAAGATGATCTGGTCGATCATGAAAAACTCTTGGATTTCTTCTTATTCCTGCTGCTACTACATTTACAAGTTTCATAAGATCTTCATCATCAGTTAGATTAGCCATTGTAAATTGTAATCAAACTTCGCCGCAACAAATACGACAAATTTTGAGGTTAGATCGGGTGGCGTTTCTACTTGAACCAGAGTTAACCCGCCAACATCGCCGGATCAACTACACAGCGAGTTCACTCCGGGATTAGCGTTGATCTAGGTTGATACAAAGCACAATTTTAGAAATTGCCGAGTTAACTCTGACTACGGGGTGGATCTTCGTTTATAAACCTGGGCCTTAAGGACCATTATTCTTCAGTGTAAAGTCATTATTTATTAGTTAGTAGGTCATTTAACTGCTGTTGAATGAAGATGCGTTTTTGGCCGAAAAGAATCAACGAGCAGTGGTTCACAGAATAACTTTGGTAAACATTGCGGACTGAGACCTTTTCATCGGTCACAAGTGCCCCAACCATTCCACAATCCCCCTAAAAACATCATATTTAGTTCTACTGCCGATATTTTACTGAACAATTACTGTAAAAATAAAAATAATGTTCGTAACAAACAGATTGTCACTTCCTTAAAGACAAAAGTGTAACGTCATCCTTATCTTTTTTAATAATTTCCCATTGTGGATCACATAATATAGTAATTTACGATACAAGTAACGTTATCAAGGTTTTTACATTACAAGAGAATAGTTTGAATGAACGAGCGACGTTAGGAGCGAGTTCTTTAAAATTCTCGAGTAATGTAGAAAGCGAATAACGTTACGTATATCGTAACACGGTTTATTTTATCCTAAAATACTAATCTTGAAAAAATAGGAAAAATGGTTATTAATGACACAACAGCGAGTGGTGGTATCACTAGTAAAATAAAAACTCAATACTGTATTGGTGGTAGCACTGTCAGGTTATGTTAAATTTGAGATTTTCAGGTTAACTTTTGCGTCAGTTTGTGTAAAATAACAAACAAAACCTAACCTACTAACATCGAATTTGACATAGACTGACAATACATTTCAGTGCTGTCAACATGTGATTAATGCTAATAAAGTATCGTTATGTTATTTTTCTTAACAACACTAGTGTTGTTAAATGCATCTTAACGCAACTCGTTGCGAAGGAGATATTGTCATAATAACATAATAGGATAAAATAAAATAATTATCAACCTACCTTCTATTCAAAAATTCATTCTGATGTCAATAATTATGAGAATGCAAACCAAAATCACTCTTCACATTAATTTATGACCACCAGCTGTTCGTTGTTTTGACCTTCTGTGGCGGCCATTTTGATTATGTGTACAGGCTTTGTTTATAGGTGGTGTTGGTTAAAGGCGCCGCCTCTTGTTTTAAACCTTTAGAGATGTAAGCAAATAAAATAGCTATTTAAGTAACAAGGAATGTAAGGACCTATTAACATTTGAGGTAGGCAAGTACAAGCCAAGACGAAGTCGCGGTTTGTTGCCTGCCGAAAATGTTAATAGGCGATACATTCCCGAGTTATCTTATTATATTTTTCCCGCTGCTTCTCGAAATTTTCCAAGATTTTTGAAAAAATCGTTTGGTTTGTCACCTGTCACCAGGATTAGTTTTCGTGAGTCGTGTTGCCTATGAGTGTCACATGTCACATAAACACTTGCAATTTATACACAAAACGTCTAAATCTGCATCTTGCTTTGCTAATTTTATTATCCTAGGAACTTAATAATAATATTAAGTTCCGTTGTCAAGAAAAAGCAGCAAACAAATATAATCACAGACTTACACGTTTTGTTACTAAGGCTGTATCACTGACTTACATGATCAGCAGCGGGAAAAATTGTTTTATAGCTTGATGCGTTTGCAGTTTTCAGGCGTTCAGGTTTCAGTCCCCAGAATTTGATAATGTTTATGATAGGAGGTAGTTACGTTCAGGTTTCAGTCCCCAGAATTTGATAATGTTTATGATAGGAGGTAGTTACGCGATAACCAAATGATGTTTTCAATACAACCTGCTTTGTATATGAGTTATGACGTATTTATATTTACAGAATTTTGAGCACTGCGTAGGTCGCTGAGATATGGCACGTAGTACCTTTGAATCGAGGTTTTATATTCAAAGCGTAGTACGTATAGTCGACCGCACGGCTAGTTGGCTCGCCTCGGGCTCGCCAGTAGCTGCAAAGTACTAATACCTTAAATCTTTTAGGATTAAGGCTCATAAGGACAGGGGGTAGGCAACACATTTTACAAGAAGACATTATTTGAAATTTAATAAAATTTTAATGCTATTTCTGCCCGTCTGAATCAACTTGGAAGATGCCTGACTACATTAATATGAATCTTAACTATATTACTTGCGGCTTACGAATATGTTGTGCTTATATACAATGTAGATCAGGTAGAAATTAATAAAATGTGCTTTTTTAATTGACTAAATATTAACTACAAGAGTGGCACTTTTTAGAAAATAGTCATGTGCAAGGGTGAATAAACACAATTAATACCAAAATCAATACTGACAATATACTTTGACATTCATTTAAACCCGGAATCATATAAAAACCGTATCTAAATCTAACAAAATTACTAAACACAGTACCATTGCGCTCTGCTCAGGTAGGCGGATTTTAGCCTAGAGCGTTCTCAGCTAAACGAGCAGATTAGAAATCCGTGAAACGCAACAGATTACAGCTGTTTGGCTCTCGTTCTTCATTTCGAATGCTGATTTTACTTAGAAGTTAGATATGTCATAATATCCGCCGAAGTTGGTGAAATTTTGTTTTTCTGTATAATAAACATAGTAGAGTAAAGACAAAAAATTATTGCTGGTTAAACATCGAATTTACAACAAATAATTTGTGCAGCGTTTTTAAACTGCAGCGGATGATTAGTAAAGTTACGTACTCTGCAGCGGGGTCATAAAATTCACTGACAACTAATCACATCAATTCCCCTCGCACTTTATTCAGGCTTGAGACTGACGAAATATACATATTAAATATATTTTCGGCGTGTTTAAAAATGATGGAAAAGCTTATTTCCACTTTTTTTAGACAAATAACATACAAGTATTTTTGTGTTTTTAATCGCCAAATGAAATTACCTCTTGTGTATCACAGCATCGCCAAAGTGATGGCATACTTGCTGCATCAAGGCATGTAAGCGCATCTAATGTTTTTTTTACGAGATCTCCTGGAGTCAACTAGCTCTGGCAATAACGATTTCATGTAAAATTCGCACAATTTTTTTTCCATATGCTCGGTCCAAAACTTGTCATCTCTGTAATAAAAAACGTACATATTAAAAACAGTTTATAGTTATGTATGTTAGCGTATTATTGTAACTGATATAAGAAAAAGAAACACAATAAGCCAATCAATAGATAATATTTTACCTAGCAATTTCCTCCACATGTATTCCTCCTTTGGTATAAATTATAAAATAACAAAGGTTTCTTTTGCTGATATGTAGAATGCCCTGTACCTGATAGTAATAATTATGATTTCTTTTAAGTATTAGTTTGGCATCCTTAAATTCGCAAAAATCTATTTTGTGTTGCTCAGCCGCTTCAATTGGACAAAGACTTCCACTTTTTTCGGAACTTTTAATTTCTATAATACAATCTTGGTCTATTAATCCGTCCGGAGAACATGCTAAGTAATGTGCATCTTCGTCAATAATTAGACCACTCCTTTTCACCGTTTTGCCGTATTGTTTCTCAAACAATGATATAGCAATGTCTTCGCTATGCAGCCCAAAATCCGTAGCACTATTTCCTCTGAACGTGCTGTATAATAACGAAGCAACCGTTTTGGCAGTAGATGTACTTTTTCGTAATTTACATATTTTCCCAAAATTTGAAGCAGTTACTCTTTTCCTTCTTTCTACCCTCCACAAATTACTATTGGATTGCATTACAGTATTTTCGAAAATGTGTACTCTATTTATAATATTTAATTCTTGTAGAAACTGCGTCGATTTCGCTTCATACTCTACGGCTGACATATCTTCCAACGTTTCGATCGATGTAGAAGCTTCGGGACCGTAGTGTTCGTCGGTTGAAGCAAACAGTTTTCTTTTTAGTGGTTTTTCTGAAAGTATATCTGCGTTAGTTTTATAAATTTATAAAAGGAATTTGGGAAACAAAGACAAAAACCTACTTGCGTTATTAATTTCCATTGCTTTCCTGCGTCTTTGATAAAACATTTTTGTATATCTCCCTGGGCTTTTACCAGATAATGCAATCTCAATTTTACAAATAAAATTTCCATTTTCATTATAGGAAATAGCAGCTCCGTAACATCTCACCAGGTAAGAATTTCGCAAAGAAAAATTAATACGTTTACCACCTATGAATTTAGCAACGATTGAATTATATGTTTCCGCAGAATTGGTGTCTACATCGTGCAGTAAACTCCAGGCATTATTTGCTAAACGTTTGTTTATAGTTACAACCACATCAAACAAGCCGCTTGTTGTCAAATCGCCAACAATGTTGTCCTGGGTATAGGTCGAATGACCAAAAACTAAGAAAATTTGCAAAATGGTAAATTTTATTTTAAGAAGTACGATTTTATGCTTTTATCGATGACAGCAATCAATAAAAGACATGTCGGCCACCTTAGTTACTGTCAGGCAGACAACGGTGCACAATTTGTACATTTAATTTAGTTGTTTTTGAAATTATCATTGCAATTAAATTTAGTATTGTGCAACATTAAATTTTTTTTCTTAATTTTTGATCACCTGACCTATATTAAAAAATCAGCTTAACGTAAGTAAAAAGAGCATTTTTTTCAAATTCCGTAATATAAAAGAAGATTGCCATTTAAAAAACATCGATAACGTCATACCTCATACGCATTTTATTTCAAGAAATGCTCAAATAAAAATTAAAATCGACTGTATATAATTCTTCTGTACGTGTGTATGTCACTGAACTCTTCCTAAACGGCTGGAGAACGTCTGTCGGTTCCGCCAGTCTATTATAAATAACTATTTTCTAATTTCCCAAACGTTCAACTGGAAAATGCGATGTTTGTCATGGTATCACGAGATAATATAATTTTTTAAATTTCATTTAAAAAAGTAGGCTTTTTAAAATTAATTTAAGAGTGTGAATTGCCACTTTTTTCACTCACTGAAAAAAGTGACACTTTGCTTTTAATTTAGAAATGAACGATTTTAAATAGACGTTTCCCGAGTTACCAGAACTGACCAACGCAATTGACTAAAATTAAGGCAAATAAAATTCTATACAAAAAAACTTGAATTTGAATATTTAATTAAGTTTGCAATTCAAACACCATGCATCTGAATATAAACATGTATATGTTGAAATCGAACAATAAAGAATAATGAAAAACGGTAGGTACAGTACATAATTAGTCGATGAATCAGACAATATTATTGTGAGCTAACAGTGATTTATTAAAAGTGATTTATTTGATTAATCATTTTACAAATTATTGCCGATTCTTACGGCATTTTAGTACATGCAAAATGAATTCAACTCGGTTACTATTAGGCCAAAAGATATATGTATTTCTCTTTATTATCATGCAGTCCTAATGATCGTAGGTACCTACAAACATTTCAGAAACTGCATTTTATTGTATTAGTTGGTTTGGCTTATTCCAATAAATAATACACAGAAATAATACGTAAAAAAGAGTACAAGAGATAAAACTATATTATAATTAAACAATAGTAAACATCTTTCAGTGTTTCAAAATATGAATTTGTTAATATATCGGTATTGCATTTAGCTATGGAAAATGTATATTGTATACGTATTCATGACACTGCCTGCCAATTGTTAGAAAAACTATTTTTGAAACATTCCGTTGATCGGCAAACTAATCCTCTTCCAAGAAAGGTCATTATCGCTTAGGAATGCAGGTAGTCTGAGTCAAACCGCAGAGTTAGAAAGCGTAAGGATGGTTGCCGATTTAAAGTCAAGTAGGAGTAATCACAAGTTCAAGTCTCTGTCCTTATGGGCCTTAACTACAACTTAACAGGTGAAGTATGCAGGGGATCGCAGTTCCAGGGCCGGCCGGGTAAAACTATTATTCCACTTATACGTCATGTAGTGGACGAACTAAAGGCCACTGATATTTGGAAAAACTGTGTCGACCATGTTATCAAACTAGAAAATTCTTATTTTATACTGCCCCCCGTAAAACCACTGATTATTTCTTTGGGTAACAGCAGTTCAGAAAATGACACAGAATTTAATGACTTTGATGAGGATTAGTTTACTTTTTTTATAGTACTAGCTTGTAAGTATTTAGTCGATATTTTGTAACTTATGTAGTATTATAAATTAAATTAAATAAATGGTAGGCAATAAATGTGATATTTCTAATTCAATTTGATTATTTTACAAATTGATTTATAAACAAACTTGGTGCGTCTGTATGTAGTACATATTTTTTATTGTTTAAATATAAATGTATAAGTTTAGTCAGTGTTGTATTTAAAAGTTTGGGTTTTAAATTTTTCGTAAAATATTCTTAAATACTGCCCATTACTGGCTCACCCGAGTTGGCACTGAACAAGAGGATTAACGCGTTCGACAAGTGCTTAGTATTATTTTGCAGCCTGAGGCGCTGCCAATTGGTCGTGCTGTCCACTATATCAGCATGAGGTTATTTTTCATTCAAATACTTGGAACGAAAACCGAGTTACACAGGTTATTTCAATAACCGGATAACCGGTTATTTTTCATTCGAATAAGCCCATCACTAATAAAACCTCTATTCAAAGGTACTACGTGTCATATCTCAGCGACCTACGCAGTGCTCGAAATTCTGTAAATACATAGATGTACAAATACTACCCATTTCTATGTGTCATAACTCATAACTCATAAACAAGGCAGGTTGTACTGAAAGACCATAGATCGAATATCGGCTCTCGGCTCTCTTGGGCGACGGGATGGGATTAACTCGATTCGGTCGCTCACTTTCCGGCTTTTTGAGTTGAATTGACTTTTGACTTTGTCAAATAATTTTTTGAAAACTGTCATATGTAAATTAAAAGCTCCAATGATGTCACAATGATATAATTATTCGCATTATTCAACTGTCAAATAAATTCATGGCGATAGTTCTGTAATTTTTATTTAAATATTTCTTAATAAAAGTGTATAGTTTCGATTTTTTTATCTTGAATCAAAAATGCTCGTTCTCAAATTAAGTTTTGGCTCGTCAAAAAATCTCATTTTTGTAAAATCGTACTAAAATATGATCATTTATGCATTAATTTGCGGGCGTAAATAGTGCTGTTTGCGCCCTAAGGCCTAAAAATAATTTGCGGGCGTAAATAATGCCTTTTGCGCCCTAAGGCCTAAAAAACCAGCATCACATTGGCAACCAACAACAATTTGATTTTTGAGAACGAATCGTGCCATTTATTTTTCAAAGCTTTATGGTGGATTTTACAAAAAATCTTGTTTGCATTTCGGGCGTGAACGGCGATTTTGGCCCTTTGGCGTTTTATAATCCTTCGGCCCTTCGGGCCTCTGGCTTATAATTCCGCCGCGGGCCAAAATCGCCTCCTTCACGCCCTTAATACAAAAATAGCTATTTCGAACGCAAACGTAACAGTTTGCATTCTAGATACAAAAATAACTGTTTATTTATTTGGTAGTTTAGGATCTATATTCTATACATAAAACAATAAAACAACTACGCAAACTGGTTAAACGTTTAATATACATACCAGTATTACCATCAATTAAATTTTTTTTTTTGCAAATTGTATATTCTTTAAAAATTATATTATTAGTAATTTTTGTATTAAGTGCACGAAATTAATGATTTTGGAGCGTGAGAATTTCTTTTGACGAGGCGATAGCGGAGTCAAAAAAGTCATTCGAAGTATTTATTCGTCAGCATTGTATTGTCTGCAATGCTGTTAAGTGCAAATTTTGCACATTTGGAATACACATGTAATCCAACGCATTATTCTCTGTAACAAGTTTCTCGGTTACCTGCCTGCAAGGGAGCAATCGGTGCTTCCGAGAAGTGTAATTGAATCTGTAGGAGCTATGCAAACCAACACGACTCATCTGACTCGAGCCAAAATTTATTCGAATGATTATTCAAACAATCATTCGGTTATCAATATCATTCGAATGCAAATAATGCGGTTATGAAATTTGTCCGGTTATGCCCATCACTAATGCAAACACAAAGGTTTATTCAGCTAAAAATTGTCATTAGTTTTAACTGCGCGTCAATATGCCCCATCGCCGTTAAAACTGAAATTTCGTCTGCAAACGCGGATTTTAGTCCCGTAATCATAATTTTTAGCTGAATAAACGTTCCTATAAATAATGCTATATATTAACAATGAATTACTTTTTGAAAATTATATCAACTAAAAGTAGGCTTGCCAGACGTACCGGTTTGACCGGGAGAGTCCCGGTTTTCAGACAAAATCCCGGTGTCCCCGCCGGTTTACTTCACGTCCCGGTAAAAATTAAATTTGATTATAGTTCTTATAGATGACCAAAAAGTCTAAAAATAATTAACTGTGAAGGATTATTTAGGATAAAAACTTTTTCATTTATTTCACTCTACTGTATGAAAAGTAAAAACTGTGGAAGAGTGATGGTCTGCTAATAATATTGTCATTGTCATCGTATCGTCTCGTCTCGCCGTCCCGCTCTCCGGGCGAGTCCAATATTGGGCACTAAGGGGTGTAGCTTTAGCGGCAGAAGAGAAGTCGCTGCACGCTACACCCCCTCGTGTGCAATAACGTTGGACTCGCCCAACAAGGGTGTGCACCCTTGAATACCCGCAACGCTGGTCGCTGGGGGGCATTCCGGTGTCCCGGTTGAACATTTCAGAAATCTGGCAAGCCTAACTAAAAGTGGTCCCCGGTAATGGCGCAGCTTCGAACAGTTATTGCAATCAAGGCAAGATTTAAAACCACATGTAATGTTCTTGCATTTAGGTAATTTATATAAGAACGTATTTGAAAATTCTGAATAGGCACATATTAAAAACGTATACAGAATTGGCTCAATTTTCTTCTAATTATGGCCGTTAAATGAGATCTTACAAGGTAGCTTACCCGTCCGACCATTTCACTCGCCACTAGTCACACAGGAAATGGGTTATAGGTTATACCATAGGCATATTCCAACATTTCGACTCCCAGTATATGCGCAGTAGCTACAGTAGGCCAGTGTTGCCGTTCTAGTACAATTGTACTAGATCTAGTACAATTTTAGTTAGATCGTTTGCTAGTACTCTTTCGTAAAATTAGACAATATCTAGTACAATTTTTGTTGATATAGTAATTATTATTTTTTATTGTTTGACATTTCATGTCGCATTTGCAAATATAAGAATTTTTGTCGGTACTTCCCCTGACATGATCCGTCTACTTGGCATGCAAGTTCATATATAATATAAGACTAGGTATACAGAATTTGCGAAATCTAAAAATCGTAGGTTCTCTGTGTGGATCTGTCGCTGGGGCTTTCAAGTTGAAAAAATATATTCAACTACGATACTTCCCAGTACCTATTACCTACCAGCACGGTTTTAAATCGCCATTGCTGTAATGACAATAAAATGCAGTAGTTGTGTTTTATTAATGAAGTAGATTAAACAATAACTATCTGTAACATACCTGTAAGATATTTTATATTCCTTTATTAATAAGTTTTGGAGTTATTTTAGGTGGATATGTGTATTAAATAACTTTTTTCTACTCCTGTAACTAAAATGCCATTTAACATACTAACATACACGTCGCTAAGTGACCTTTTAATCATGCCTTCATAACCTGTGACTAAAGAGCCTCTTAGTCATGAGCTGAAGTTGGCAACGATGTTTTAGTCATGGGGTGAAGTTAGGTTCAAATAGTATTTGCTTTATTAGTCACAGCCAAAACTAAAATCAAGTTAGTTTTCAACCGTCACTTTGACGTTTGTCAAGCATAATTTAACCTAATATAGTAAATGTCAAAATTTTAATGAAATAATATGATGTTATATTCTCTAAATTTGTGGTCGTAGAAAAAGTATAGTATGCAACTCGTTTTATAAACTTATTAGTCACTCTTTTATTAAACACTCGCTCCGCTGCGCTTCGCTCGTGATTAATAAAACTCGTGACTAAAATGACGTTTATAAAACTTGATACATAATATACTATTATCTACGACCACTACTAAAAGTAGCCCTTTTAGCGCTAGCTTGTTTCACTAAAAGTGACGTTTTATAGTTTACCGTGTTTAAAGAAATCAGCTGTTTACTTTTAGCACATGTGCTAAAAGTGAAGCGAGGTTCAAAACTACAATTTCGAACTGCAAGTGAAGTTGTAAAACTATTCTAGTTGCTTCTTGCGTTACAGGTAAAGCGTTTTTGAAATAATTAAAGCGTTATGTAATGAATACAGTCATATGTGGAGTATCAATAATTACATTTCGTAACTCACCTTGACAGCACGGGCGTGGCCAAACAATCGCCACCGCGGCGTAGGCTACTATTCATTATGACATAAATTAAAAGCGTCGCAGATGCGAACCTTTCTTAAATCGATATTTATGGATTAATAACGGTAAAATTAAGCTCGTAGATAAAATATTGTATGCAACGCGTGCTAAAAGTTGTTTATGCGCGAGACATATTATGAAACTCAGCCTTCGGCTTCGTTTCATAATTTTCATGTCTCGCGCATAAACGTCGACTTTTAGCACTTGTTGCATAAATAGCTATTAATAAATACAACTTTATTAAAATATTGTAAATAATTATAACCTCCAATATTTCATTGTTATTCCAACTTGTACTGAGCGTACAATTTGTGGGTTGGTAAAACTACTCATGAGCTTTGCATCATCTGTAATCGGTGAAATGTATAACGCTGTAAAGACGATTCAATAAAATCAATGTTTGTAGAAGCAATTTTGCTAGAAAAACTCGCTACAAGTATATACATGAAACCCTATTATCGTTAACTGAAGTTACGGTAAGGAAGTACAATCTAGTACAATTATTGTGAATACTAGCTGAAACCCGCGGCAAATGCCGCATTTAAAATCTAGGACGAATTTAATAACTTTTGTTGCACTAAAGAAAGTTTTAAAACCACGCTAGAGAATGGCAATAAGGAAAAGTTCCAAAAAAATATATTTTCAAATGGAAAGTTTCTGGAAAGGAAATGCTCGCCTCTGGAAGGCGTCCTAATTAATACGACGTTGTTGGAACGCAGTCAAAAAAAAATCAGGAAAGAATTAATACTCTTATGAGATTATAAGTGAGAATTATTTGTGCCACCGAAATAATTTTCAGCTGCTTGAAATCTGTGTTTCTTTTCGGGTTTAAGCCGTTGAGCGTCATAAAAATATAAATGCGGTAACTCAAGTCTCCAGTTACGCCGTTACTGTTATTGTTAAATAACTCGATTAATTATTATTTCTTGGTCATTTTAAACTGAAATTATTATTATTATCTCTATAATAGCAACCATAAGTAACTGTTTATAATGTTTATATGCTAGCGAGTTGTTCTTAAATCGCTAGTGAATTAATAGTAAAGTACATTTTTTTTCTATAATAATTTTCAAGGTCAACTCTAGGGGAAAAGTTGCATTCCTGCAGGGTCCCTAGCTTTAATAATGTTGGTATATAGATTTTCAGTTCTTTTCTTCCATTAAAAAAATGATTGTCATTTTGATAGATATGTCATAATAGTGGGTAAAACGAACAGCATAGTAAAATATTGCAAATCCTTTATCTAAAAGACGTGTCTGTCTGGGACACTGTTTCAGCAGCCAAACCGTAAGAGATAGAGAAAAAAGTTATTAAAGTTATATGTTTGGAATGGTCATGTCAGGTCAGGAACCGAATTTCAGTCACGTGACACTTCCGGTTTTCGAGAAATCACGTGATTTCCGTCCGTCCGGGACGGTTTTTTTTGTTTTATTAAATGAGACATTTGTCTCGCTGGACTGCTAGTTTATTAATTATTAAACTTACAATATTTGAAAATAAACATAATGAACGTTTGCAAAATTAAAGAAATTTGTCAAGAGTTCAAATTAAGAAACTTTGACATTCAAAATTGACACATAACCATAATTTTAAAAAAGTGCTACCAACACGAGGTATAAAAATTTCCTAGCGTTTTAATCACATATCTACCTACATTGTAACACTTTGACAGTTATTATAGAAAAAAAAAGTACTTTAGATTGTTCTACAAGTTAAGAAAAGGGAGAGTTTTACAGCGAATGTAAAAGTTTTACGTGAGCATAGACGAATCACTTTTCCAATGTGTTGAACATGCAATTTTTCCGTGTAGTTGACAAAAATATCTTTTTCAATAATTTTGGTCAAAGTATGGAAGCGCAATTTTTACTGTACTGTAAAAATGAACTAAATGAATTAATAACAGATTCATCCATTTTCAAGTAAGCTTTATTCTATAATGTATAATGGTTAATTTGTACAGAGTTCGGCAACGAAGCAGGGGTGGAAGATATTTCTAAAACTATTAGAGTTACATGAATATTGTGTATATAAAAGTTGTAGATACGAAAGTGGTGCACATTACTAAAATATTTTTGATTATACAGGGTGTCGCAAAAAAGTATGGCGAATCAAACTTACTTTCTTTAAATAGAATGCCCTATATTTGGGTAGCTTAAAAGTTTTGTATTGAAATACTCATCATTTTCATATAAAGTTGTATGGGTCTAACGTCAACTGTTTTGGAGATATTAACGATTTTATGCAAAAAAATGCTGAACTTCAGGCGACTGCTGTAAGCGACAGAAAACAATTGAATGAAGGAAAACGTTACCAAAAATTATGATTTTTGTCAACTATCTTTCAAGTGTAAAATGGTGGATCTGGGTATTAATTTTATATAGGGTGCTCAATATTTGCAAATTTAATCATTTCGATTTTTTTCAAATGGAACGCCCTGTATATTTTTGTATTTTTGAAGAGCCCTTTTAATGAGCTTTCTTTTGATATGTTACTTCATACTTCTAAGTTCAACTGTTTTTCAGATATGTGTGTTTGAACATAAAAACAATTTAAACGCCTTAAGATGCTTTATTTCAAGGGATAAAAAACAAACGCCCCTTAAAATAGTGATTTAAACGCATGATCTCTCTAAAAATAAAAGCACAAAATCAGGTTTAGAAAATATAAATTCAGTCAGTGTTGATGCAGGAAATTATAAACACGAAAAAACGATAAATGCAGGAATAAATTAATTATTTTAAAGGCGTTTGTTTTTTATCCCTTGAAATAAAGCATCTTAAGGGGTTTAAATTGTTTTTTATGTTTAAACTCGCATATCTGAAAAACAGTTAGAACTTAAGAGGTATGAAGTAACATATCAAAAGAAAGTTCATTAAAAGAGCTCTTCAGAAATACAAAAATATACAGGGCGTTCCATTTGAAAAAAAATCGAAATTAAATTTGTATAACATTAATACCCAGATCCACCATTTTACACTTGAAAGATAGTTTACAAAAATCCTAATTTTTTGGTAACGTTATCCTTCATTCAATTGTTTTCTGTCGCTTACAGCAGTCGCCTGAAGTTCAGCATTTTTTGCATAAAATCGTTAATATCTCCAAAACAGTTAACGTTAGACCATACAACTTGATATGAAAATGAAGAGTATTTCAATACAAAACTTTTAAGCTACCTAAATATACGGCATTCTATTAAAAAAAAATAAGTTTGATCCGCCACACTTTTTTGAGACACTCTGTATAATCAAAACTATTTTAGTAATGTGCACCACCTTAGTATCTACAACTTTTATATACTCAATATTTATGCAACTCTCATAGTTTTAGAAATATCTTCCACCCCCGCTTTGTTGCCGGACCCTGTACAAATTAACCATTGTACATTATAGAATAGAGCTTACTTGAAAATGGATGAATCTGTTATTAATTCATTTAGTTCATTTTTAGGTGAAATCAATATGATTTTGAGCAGTTATGAAAAGTATCAAAAAGTCACTTTTTTTAATGTCACCAATGGCAATGTGAAAAAATAATACATTATAAGAAAAAGAAAAGCATAATTTTTACCAAGATGTGAGTTTGCAGCTCAAGGGCGATGCCGAGCACTACAAATAAACAGAGGGAAAAATGGTGTTCTGCCCTGCCGCGTATATACAATTTTTTCAACTGCCAGGATCAGAACCGTAAGAAACATATTTTTCGACGACTCACATCGAAAGTAGATTTTTCTCACTGTCATTTGACAACAGAAAATTGACATTTACCGCTGAGTGTGCGTTTTCATCACTTTGCTGCTCACCGAGCGTTTTGGGTTTCCATGTGAACAAAATAGGTAGCTACGTCCAAATGTTTCCTTGACAATGCCCGTCATTTGTCGAAATAATCGCGGTCACATGTCTAATAGACTGCACGAGTAATGTTAACTTGATTGTCAATTAATATTTGCAATAAAATGAAAT
Source organism: Agriotes lineatus (assembly GCA_940337035.1). NCBI lineage: Eukaryota > Metazoa > Arthropoda > Insecta > Coleoptera > Elateridae > Agriotes > Agriotes lineatus. The sequence goes on along the minus strand of CALNHX010003096.1, from coordinate 75,003 downwards.
ATGATATTTTCCATTAATAATATGCTCAGTCGTCGAAAAAATAGTATGTATGTTTCGAGCTAAAAGTGCGCTTGCCACTTTTGCATGATTGCTGGTTTCGGCTTTGCCTCAACCAGCAATATTCACGTGCAAGCGGCAAGAATGCACTTTCAGCTCTTAACATACAATATACTATTTCATTACTCTAAATCAAAATTATGCTGTAATACGGATTGGGCCATAATTATAACGGGTGTTCATAAACAGTCGTCATCCCAGTAGGTTTCGACTTCAGAAACGTATGTCTATTAAAATTGAGAATAAATGCGCTATGACAGTACTCAATGACGTTTCATTGTGTTGCACGAATTAATCAAAGATATAACATTTTGTTTTTCAAAGCAACTGGGATGACGACTGTTTATGAATACCCGATATATAACAGCAATGAGATAACATGAACAACAAAATAGAATGCTTGAGTAAGAGATGACCATACAAAAAAAAATTATTTAGTAGGCATGTGTGGTTGACATCTGTCATAATTAAATGTGCGTCAGGCCTACTCCAATATTTGCTATTATGTTTATCTCTTTCTTACTCAAGCAATACGTGTTATTTTCTTGTGTTATCTTTATGCTGTTACAGTGAAATTCCCCCTTCGCGGATACACGGTCACCTCCCTTGGACAGACAGTTTCTCATGGTCCGACCGACTCTCATATAATTTGCATTGTGTTAACTCCCTCTTGGACAGACATTCTCTTGAACTGACGCGGACACAAGAAAAGTTCTCTTAAACGGACAAAAAACATTTCTTTAATTACAGTTTTCATAAAAAACCGATTTTGTTTCGTATTTCTTTTAGGCGGACACCCCTCTTGAACGGACACTTTCAGTCGGTCTATATAATAATAAACACAGAAAAGAACATTAACACATAAAATAACTTTTCATATCAAAACTTGTACATTCAAAATAACTTAAACAAAAAAAAATTACAAGTACTTTCTTTTAATTCAGCAATTTTTGTCTGAATTATGTTAGACTCATACGTTGTATCGCGTTCTATTTTTACTTTCCCATACCCCATAGGTATAGGGAAGTCTTGGAATCATGAAAATTTTGGAAATCGAGATTTTCACAGAAATATCCGTTTTGGGCCTCTAGGAACCCAAAAAGTGGAAAAAATGTCTGTCTGTGTCATCTGTGTGTGGGTGTGTGTGTGGGTGGGTGACGCTCCTACAGCCGAAAGTATTGCTCCGATTTTGATGCGCTTTGGAATGCGGGGGTGTATCGAAAATTCATCGACAAAATAAGCTTTTCAAAAAAATCCGAAACCGGAAGCGGAAGTTACGCATGTTTTTTTGGTATCACTGTTTTCGTGATTAAAATTTTGAAAATTTTATCGCGGATAACGATAGAGGGTCGTAAGACAAATCTGTTAGTTTTTTTCCGAACTCGCTAGGTTTAAAATGAAGGGCGCTATGATTTTTTGAAAATTTTGAGTTTAACGCCCTATTACTCAAAAACGGATGAATCGATTCCATTGATTTTTGTTTTCTGAATAGTATATGAAGCTAACATGAGGTGATCTAAAAAGTGTTTTGAAAAATATTAAGGGGCCTAAATTACAAATTTCAAAATTTTGGAAATTTTCTAAAAATCATTTCTCAAAACTGCCCACAGGAATTTGTTTAAACTTCATACACTGATAGACCCCGAAAAGGGCTATCGATCTGTTTTTTAAAGAATCTCATGAATTATCTGTGGCGCCCTCTACGAAGCTTTGAAGTTTGAAAATTTAAACCCCTTTAATTAATAAACAAAACAAGATAGGTAGCTGGGGTTTTCACTGGATTGCTCAGTGCATAATGGAGCATATGAATATGCAAAAAAATATTACACTCGTGGATATATGTAAGCGCACCGGCCCCCTCCCTCCTCTATTTTTGAAAAAATAATTTTTTTATTCTAACGGTTGTTATATTTTTGCGTCAAAGAATCTTTTTCCGCGAAAATAAAAAAATCGATTTTGTATGCCCTAGAAAATATAATTTCCAGGTACTTAGAAAATTTCACCTCGGTGCTACAGCCGTTTTGAGGAAAATAATACATAAACTAGCACAGTGGCGGCTTGCAAGGTTGGTAAAACTGAAAGCGTGTTTAGGACAGTGAACTCTAACGTAACTGGAAAGGACCCGTCGCGTGCGCAAAGCACGCAAAACTGTGTCAGGGGCGACAGACTGAGATGGAATGATCGTGTAGTATCCCTATCTCTGTTTTACACATGCAAGTGAATGGAAATTGTGCGGTTCATTTCCCATTTATTAAAATTTGTTATTATTTTGAGGAGTTTGTATCTGTGAAAAGGTTTTTACTTGTCGAATTACTATTACATCAAGCAGTTTGTGTATTTTGTTGAAAGCAAATTGCAGCGAAATAGTGTCAAAACCATTTTCCAAGTGTTGTGTTTACAAACTGAACATGGTGCTTAATTGTGTAGCTTAAGGTTGCAATAATGTACAGTCGTGTGCAAATAAATCTGGGACAGTGTTTTTTTCACATGCAGATTCAGTTAAGAATTTGAAGAATATTTCCATGGATTTCCTCTTATCAGAGAGAGTTACGGGTTTCAGTACCTGTTAAAGTTTAATGTAACTCTTTCTGATAGCAGGAAATCCATGGAGATATTCTTCACTTCTTAACTGAATCTGCATGTGAAAAAAGCACTGTCCCAGATTTATTTGCACACGACTGTACATGATGCAAGAAAACCAATTTCATTTCATACGTAAGTTTACAGTTTTTTAATAGCCTAAAGTCTATAAAATCTTTATTGTATGTTAAAATTTAAAATACTCATAAAATGTAGTTAACCTATAAAAGTAAATAAAATATATAAAACATTTTATTATTAATTAAGTAGGTATATGTTTATTTTAGTTTTCCAAACGTTCAGAGATTCTGGAACTTTGGGTGAAAGCAATAAGAAGAGAGAATTGGTTGCCTTCCAAGACGAGTAGGCTGTGCGGGGAACATTTTTTATCTGTGGAATACCAAATTAGGCCAGGATGTAATACTAAATTACTCAAACTTGATGCTGTGCCAAGTATTTTTTCATTTCCAAAACATCTATCAAAAAAGGCAACACCTCGCAGGTAATTAATTCGACATGATGTGAGCTATTAAAATAACCTTCTGTATTATGCCAAAAACTATTCTTTTTATTTTTTTTAGATGGCAGATGATAGGGTTAAAGAAGAACCTATGAGTATTGATTTTGGTGTTACTACACCAGAATCGATAAATTTGCCATCGCCATCTGCTAGAGGATCAAAACTGCTCAGGGACCAAGAAACGCAGACTGCAGTAATAGATGATAAACTTTTCCGCTTGAAAAGGCAAGTAAAAACTTTAAAACAAAAAGTCAAGAGGAAAAATTTAAAGGTGTCTACTATGAAACATCTCATTAAGGAAATTTCAAAAAGTGGCTTTAGCAATGAAAATTTAAATGCTGTCCTGAAAAATTATTTTGAAGGTTAATAATAATGCTTGTGCTAAACTATTGGCCTTTAAAATTAATAATGATTTTTTTTAGGTCTGCCTTTAGAGCTTGTGCTTCTGCAGAAATCAGACTCTGAAATTAAAGATCGTGGCCAAAGACGATAAATGTAGACTAATTGTATTTTACATAATTTATTCATGTAAATATTTGTACTATGAAATATTATTAAATACATTTTGCAATTAATATATTATATAAAAGCATTTATTCTTTATAATTTATTGCTAATTACAACTGCTGAAATGCTTAATACCACTATTTCTTTATATTGCCCTTGTAAGTGTTTATAATAATGTTTACAAACAATTATCGATATTAAGCGTTTCACCATTTGCATTAGCTGTGATATTTTAAATTGAAATAAAATTATTGTTGAAATAAAAGTGTTACGAAATCCAGTTACTTATTGATTTTTGTACCTTTTCTCATTTGTAATTGTTCCCTATATGTGTAAACATATAACAATATAGATTTTAAATATTGTTTTATCAGTCAAATAAGGGTTTTAAAAAATTTCAATGACTGCTAAATTTGTATGGTCACCTATCCAGAATTTTATTAAATATTCGACAAATACTAGAAACAGTTATATAATTATTTTACCTCTTAAAAGATTAAAGATTAAGCAAATAATCTGTATAAATTTTAATAAATTATTTAAAAAAAGATAGGATAGGAAATAAAAAATAAAACCTTCAAATTTGCTCATTTCTGCCATTTATTCAATATGTTAAACAGAGAGGGAGATACAACACACTTGCGGGTTGCCTAAAAATCAACTTGCCTCACTTTCAAAGCATTTAGGGTCCCTTCCAGTTGTGATTGAGTTCACTGGTTTAGGAGGTTGCCTCGTTCCCATTTAAACCCATTGTTTGATTATTTTCCCCCGCAAAAAGTAACTCATGACGTCATACGAACCGCGCGAAATTTAAAATCGTAATGTCAAATAACTGTTGATAAACTTTACAATGCCTGTGACTTGTGCAGTGTCTGGTTGTTTCACTAATTTATCAACGCAGCAAAAAAGGATAGGAAAATACAAAATATGCAAGAAAAAATAAATTTATTAAGAATGAGCTGTAAAAAGAAAATTAATGTCGCAAAGAGTTGCAAATGTGCTAGTATCTTTCCAAAAATATTTACGCCTTCTCAATTACGAAAAATTAAAGGTTCTAGAAATATAAAATGGACAACACAGGATATTACTCAAGCTTTTACTTTGAGATATTAGAGCAAGGTGAGTTACATATATCTAAGAGAATCCTTGAATTATCCATTACCAGGTTAATTGATGATCCATTATGTTATAACATATCAATAAAATGATAAAATACCATACCTAATTACCTAATAGTTTTTTTTATTAATACAGGAATTTCAACATTGCAACGTTGGGCTTCTAAAATGGACATGCAGCAGGGTTTACTGAAAACTGTTTTCCAGTTCCTAAAAATTGCAGAAATAACTATGTCAGAAATAGAAAAGTTAGTAGTTCTTCAATATGATGAGATGAAGGTTGCTGAATCGTACGAATATGTCAAAAATGACCGGGTAGTTGAACCTAATTCACAACTGCAAATTGTAAATGCTCAAGGTTTAATTGGAAAACGGAAAACTCCTGTTTTTGCCGACTTTGATCAAAGGATGACTCCAGAAATCCTACATAACGTTATAAATGCGTTGTACCACATAGGTTTTAAAGTTGTTGCGTGTGTAAGTGATTGCAGATCAACAAATATTTCACTGTGGCGTGATTTAAATGTTACATATGAAAACCCATTTATTACACATCAATTGACTGGTTCAAATATTTACTTCTTTGCGGATGCCCCACATCTTCTCAAGTTAATTAGGAATTGGTATTTAGATTTAGAATTTGTACATAAGAATTGTGTTATTAATAAGGATACATTACATCAGTTAATATCATCAAACAAACAAGAAATCAGTAGCTGCTTTAAACTAACAATAAATAATTTAACTGTCGAAAGCCCTAAAAGACAGAATGTTCGTATGGCAGCAGAATTACTGAGTCATACAACAGCAATAGCGTTAAGACATTACTATCCCGATAATAATGCAGCAATTGAAGTTTCCAATTTTATAGAGCTTGTTAACTCATCGTATGACATCATGAACTCGTATACACCCGATCACGACCTAATTATTAAATCTGCATATGGTAAAAATATTGATGCTCAAAATGCCATTTTAGATCAAATGTATAATTTGGATAGCACAGTCATTTTCAAGGGAAAAAGGGTCATTCAAACATTTCAAAAAGGAATCTTGTTATCTATCAATTCGGTAAAACATTTATATAAAGATTTACATGAACTATATGGTATAGCTTACATATTAACGCACAGATTAAACCAAGATTCGCTAGAAAATCTATTTGGCCAATTGAGAACACAAGGTGGTTTAAACGATCATCCTACACCCACGCATGCTCTACAACGGCTGCGATTAATTATATTGGGAAAATCTACCAACCTACAAATTAATTCAAATACCAATCGTTGTTCTGATATTTATGTTGTTGGTGAAGTTATAAGAGAGTCTGGCGCTGAGATTCCTGCTGAAGATTCATCAACTTCAAGCTTATCAGATACGTTTGAAAACATGGAAGGCAAGAAACCCATGACGTCGGTCTAAGCGATTATTTAGAAAAAGACTGTCTCCAATATTTAGCAGTATGGATAGCCAAAAAACTTCAAACTAGGCTCCCTCATCATGGCAATCACACTTATAGTTTACAAGAAAAACAAGTAGATAATTTGGTAGTACCTCCATGGGTAGTACATTTGTCCTATGGTGGATTAATTAAACCTTCTGAGTTTTTTGCCCTGATTAAAAATTTGGATGAGGAATTTAAAAATTATATGTCTTCCGGTTTAAGTAACCCAAAGAAAATTACAAAAAAACTTATTAATAAACTCAAAATTAAATATTATGATGTCGATATTATACTGAAAATGTTTGTTAAACAGCGGATATTTATTAGAATGAAGTTTTTAAATTATAAATATAGTGAGCAGAAAAATTCTAAATTCAAGAAATATCACGCTGGAAATAAAATGAAAAAGATTATAACTTAATATTGTGCTTTCATTTTACTTTAAATACTTTAATTTTTGGGTTATCTTCACCACAAAATCGGTGGTCTCTTTCTTTGTACGTATCTTTATTTGCTATCTCCTTCGAAGATACTGGACCGATTAAATTGTATGATAGTTTAAAATTTTGCTAATTAGATCAAAGGCCGGTTTTAATTTCAAAAAAAGTACGAAAAATTAAAGTAAAATGAAATTAATTAAATCGTATAATTTTAAATCACAAATACTCAATGTTCATCTATCAACATCTTTGTATATATAATTGGTAAGGTTGTATGTGTTTTTTATTGTAACGTGTAACACCCTTTCCCACCGAAGCGTAGCTTGAGTGATTCACTACTAGCTTAATGTAAAATTACACGTTGCTATCAGTTATAAAAATGACGAATGTTTGTTCATTACTTAAATAACTTCATTTATGAATTTATTAAGATAACTTAAAATGAACATTAACAAAACTTACTAAAAATGTACATTTATTTAAATACACTATAACTCAGCAAACTATCTACAATATAATTAATCACTATCACAAGTGTCATCAGATTCTTCATCGTTGACTTGTATTATTATTGGAGTAATGTCTTCTACGTCAAAACCCACTTCCCTGTCCGCCCACTTCTGTATAATGCCCTCTGCCTGTGCAACACAATTTGACCATGTTTCAGCTGTTACATAACGCTTTTTGCCACATATTTATGGTTTTTTCTACACCGTACCCATCTTCACCTATATGCTTATTATAAGTTTTGGCGATTCCCCAAACATCTTCAGTGGGGTTGAAAATACAATGGTAGGAAGTCGGACCACAGTATGTCCATACTGTTCAGCAAGGTGGTCTGCGACATACGTTTTTGGAGGTTTGTCTGAAAAAAAATAATTAGTACTTTAGCACACAAAATTCACTTAATATACTTACTGTACAACCAACTGCAATAATTCCATTTTTAATACATTCCCCTCAATATTCACTGACCGACTTGCTAACCAATCAATAATATGTATCTTGTTTTTTCAAACTAGCATTGGGCGTTTTATCGTGCTACGATAACTTGCGTTATCCATTAACAATAATTGATGGCTCCTCAAACAGTGCCATTTTCGAAAATCCAGGTTTCGTGTAAGTATACAAATTGTGACGGTCTTTTCCTGCTGCAGATTTTTAATGTACTTCCTTAAAGACACCACTCTGCGGAAAGCAATGTGATCCACCTCCATAAGCCCTCTGCGTGGATCATCCTTTTTCCAGCGGAATCCTACATCTTTCAGGACCTTTTCTAACGAAGATATTCCTCCCTTGTAAATATCTCTTTCCTTTAAAATTCGCAATACAGATGTCCGAGTAATATCTTGTTCTAACAAAAAAATATCCTTGTAATGTTCAGCAATAGCGAGTAAATGATTCACTTACTGTTTTGGTACATTTCATAAACCACATTTCTTATGGCTACTTCATCGAAATCGTCAATGTCCACTACGGGCTGAGTTCTCTGCTTTTTCTGCTTCGCGCTTTTGATATGTTCATTTGATTTTACCGTCTGTGAAACCGAACTAACGGTTGGTATACATACTTGCAAGGCATTTGCAACTCTCTATAATAAATAAAACACTATAATGTAATAATACAATAATTATACATTTATTCCACAATGTAACTAACCTCTTGTACAACAGCTAAAGCAATCAAGGGCCCTCCATTGTCGCGTTGTTGCTCGAAAAAGCTTATTAGGAAGGCTATAAGCTGTTTTCACTGCTTACATCAAGCTTTCGGCATTATTTCCTCTGCATAACACACGTAAACGCAATCTCAATAAGTTAGGTTAGAAATAATATGTAGTCTCTAATGACGTCACGAGTTACTTCCCCCCCCCCCGAATTTAATTTTTTCGAATCTTGAGGCAACCTCCTAAACACGCTTTCAGTTTTACCAACCTTGGCGGCTTGTCCACTTGGCGCCATCTACAGAAGCTCGGTGGTCACGTTTTGAACTACACATCTTATAACATAGCCAACTAATATTTAGGTTAGCTTACGCTAATACAGCCATTACAATCACCATAAAAACATGATTCTGTAAAGCATGCCATGACAAAATGTCATTTGGCGCCACCTCTTAGTGTTATTCTGAACTTTTAATCAGGGCCTACCGCGATATTCAAATTAAAAACAAATACTGCTGAATAAAGTCTGTTCACGAAACTCCTGGGCTGTCAAATTGTAATAATTATATTTAAGTTGGCAGCAAATTTAAAATTTCGTTGGTAACTTTCTACTTTCACATTTGGAAACACTGCAAAATTTGAAACTTCAAATTTCAAAATTTGATTTATTTGTCAAAGTGACATTTCAATTCGTAATTGCCTCTATCAACGAAGTATCTTTTTTAAAATGCACCAAACACCAACTTTGAGAAATTATAAGGCCACTGATTAACGCCACCAACAAAAAATATGTTATTCATATGTTGTTGATGAGTTACTATCCCAACATGGGCATGCCGTTCTTAGACTGCATCCTTACTAGTGCCAGTATAATCACATAGGGTTAGCATGGGCATTTGCAAAAAACTATTTAACAAGCATATACAATCCCAACCTTCATCCAAAGATAATGTTGACAAGTTATGGCGTAAGTATAGCTCTCAGTAATTTTACAGAGCAAATGTGGAAGAACAGTATTGCTCATTGTGAAACACTTATTAAAAATGACTGGATAAAATACATGGGCACTTGCAGTGTGGCGGATATTCCTCCAGTCATAATATCGTTAACTGAATCTGATACTGATGAGTCCGACATGGAATTCTCTTCAGATTCTGAAACAACAGACTGATTGTGGAAATATAAAAGTATTCACTATAAATTTCTTATTCTCTCTCTTTTTCTGTAGCACTGCAGCCCTAGGTGCGTTTTGGCTTAAAATTCAATACTTACATTTCCAATTTGTAACTTTGTTTAATAATATTTGTCTACTTTCGACATAAAACCATATATATAATACACATATATTGCTAGTAGGGCCTCGGAACGTCAGAAAACATTACGGCGCCGACATAGTCTCACTTAGATTATAACGCGTCTCGTGCGCATGCGTGGGAATTCAAACTCCGCCTTTAGAAGTGAATTTTAAACTTGACCACTTCACCATTGGGCGGACGACGCCGCCGCCCTTGCGCACCGCCCACCATTATACATTGAAGAGTTGGTTGTCTGTCTCACTTCCTTGGCAAGTTTCCCACTCATAGCCGCTAGCAATATAGTAAGTATTAGATATATGCATAAAACCATCGAACATAACCTATCTTTATTTATCACTAGTTTAGTCACTAGATTTGAAGTACATTCCATAAAAAAGTTACTATTATTAGTACACTCAAGAAATTTTAAAACAATTATTTTTGACAGCCCAGGAGTTTCGTGAACAGAGTATAGGTAGATTTGAAAACTTGTCATATTTCAATCAACTATATCCTCAAATTTATATTGCCGTAGTTTGAGTCAGTAATTTTTATATAAACAGGTTCTTTCAAAGCTATTTAAAATGGTTAGAAAGTGGTTTACCTGTGGAAATCCAAACAAACCACTTTTTGAATTTCCAAGCGATATGCAGATTCGTACCAAATGGCTCAAAGCTAATTCAGGAGTGATATTGTTAACACGTTGAAGGACACTAACGCTGAGCAGCGTCCTTAATTGTATCTACCAGTATAACTGAACGCTGCACGGCGTCTAATTTTCCATATAAAATAATAGTAATCCAGTTGTTACCGTCACCACTGGTACGTACACAGTCATATCAGTGTCACACAAACACGAGTTATTTGCCCCAAACAGCTCTCTTACAGTTATCTACCTCTTTGCTCCTACTTGTGCAGAACGCTGATAAGCATCGCAGTGTATCACAACACAACCCTATATGAAGTCGGCAACTGTCCTTCAACGTGTTAATTAATAATAAAACTAATTAAATTACCTTTATTTATAATATTTATTATTCATGTATTACATATATTTCAAAACTTATTGAATACTCTACTTTGTGTATTAACCATTTCGATGAGAATTCTCTAAAAGTACTTGACAAAAATACTTGTTTGATTAAAAACGCTACACCAACTGGAACTGTAGATAATACATATTTTTTATCACATTAATTAGAAGTACCATTATGTACATTTTTTAGCAAATTTTACCTAATTTTGAAATTAAATAAGAACAAGAACATTTACAAAAACCATTAAAAAGAAACCCAAGCTGAACTTATATCTCCAGCCCAAATTGCAGATCTTCAGTATATGTACCTACTATTAAAATGTTGACTTTAAAGCTAAAGCGGATTAGTGTTAATTATTCAAAGTTTATTAAAAATAAAACCACTTAGAATGATATACAGAAAAATTGGGGCAAATTAAATGTTTTCCATAAAATATTCCAAGATGCTGACGATGTAGACAAAAAAGCAGAATTTCGTGCAAAAATTGTTCTTAATTATGATAAAAAAAGCTCCTCGTTAGTCAGAAGTTTCAATTCATATGTGTACAGTATGGAGATTTCGCTCTCCTAAAGGATATCAGCACTGCAGAAACCATTTAGCGAGTTTACCATCAAAAACATTGTTATGGTTTCTTGGTGACTGTAATTGTTCAGATGAATTAATTAAGCAACGTTTAATGGCTAAAGTCGCCTAATTAACAGTTCCAGCAGAAAGAATTTGCTTCTTAATTATTGACAATATGTCAATTAAGGAGAAAGTGCAGTATAGCAGATCTGAAGATCGCATCTATGGTGTAGATCAGGGGTCGGCAAACTACGGCCCGCGGGCCATATCCGGCCCGCCGTCTGTTTTTAATCCGGCCCGCGGGTTAATTCATGAAAAAATTTAAAATAAATCAAATTACGCGCTGTAACTACTGACATATATAAATGAACTGACTGAAGTAATAGACATTTTTCTATATGAGAAAAGCTGCCCACAACCACCATTATCTTACAATGAATGGCTATGGAAATTAGCATTTGGTGCAGATATCATGGGATATCTTAAGGAATTTAATTTAAAATTACAGGGAAAATCAGTGCTCATATGTGGACTGTATTCTATCGTAAAGTCATACCGCCAAAAATTTGCATTGTTTGAAAAACAAATCACATTAACCAAGTTTGGCCATTTTCCATGCTGTAATAATGTTCGAATATTAGCGAAATCCCCATTCCCCAAAAAAATTGCGGCGGATATATTTTCTGAACTTAAACTACAGTTACAACAGCGATTTTCGGATCTTGATGCAAGTGCAAAAGACATTTCCATATTTCAAAATCCATTTGGCTGTACAATTGAGAAGCTTCCGTCAGACCTTCAATTGGAAGTGATTGAACTGCAAAATGATGATATGCTAAAAATTATGTTTAAAGAAATGGATCTAACTCAATTCTATAAATACCTTTCGGAAGATAAATACGTTCAATTAAAATCATATGCTCGGGATTTTATATCTTTATTTGGGAGTACTTACCAATGTGAAAGGACATTTTCGAAAGTGAAGTATGTAAAATCGCAATACAGATCATTATTAACAGATGACCATTTGCAAACAACTTTAATGATAGGATGTACTAATTTCTAACTCCACTATGATGAAATATTATCTCAGAAAAAACAATTACATTCATCGCATTAGTACAAAATGTAACCAGTTATATAATAGCTTTATTAATAGATATATTTTATTCGTTTTTTTTTGTTAGCATGTATAGTATATATAAATATTTTGTAAAAATATCACTTTCTAATAAAAAAACATCAACCTGTTTTTTTTGCTCTATGAGTAGAATTTCCCATGTAAATGTCTTCGAGTTTGCTACCTGGCCCGCCGAGCCTACAAATTTTACGTTCTGGCCCTTTCCAAAAAAAGTTTGCCGACCCCTGGTGTAGATTGTAGATAATACTCAATATACAACCGTTTGCAATAAACCTCAAATAGCAAACAAAATGTGTTGTTATGTTATATGTAAGTACATGGATTGTCAACAAGATACATCATTCCAGCACGATATTTTTTTCATTCTTCTTTGAGAATTAATTACTTTTACTCGTTAACAATGAGAGTACTTACGTCTTCTGACTGTGGTTTCGTTGTTCTAAGAATTGTTGCAAATAATTTTTAGATTTAGATTTTTTGTGGTGGAATTCTAAAAAACTACATGGAACATCCTTTCCTAAAACCAGTACATGATCTGCAAAATGGACTACCTTTTAAGTAAGCTGGTACGGTACTTAACGAAAAAGAATTTGTACTCATCAGATTTTGAAAAAATTTATATTTTACATGCTGTTCAGATTTTTTCACCCACCGCCACTGCCTCTTTACAGTTTTTAAAAGCAGGACAAATTGAATTTCAAAATGTCAACAGCATCTACTGTGAAATGTTTAGAAAGCATATACGACTTTTTCCAGATTCATAATGTGTGTAATAGAACAATTTCTGCAAAAATTAGATAGCAGCACTGCACCGTTGGTTCATGTTTCTGACGAAAGACTATTGATTGGACGTAATACTTCAGAACTATATCGATCCTATGCAAAATTCTTCTGCATCTGTTGGTTTGCGAGGTTTATCCAATGAAAGACTCACGTCTTGAAGTTGACTGCTAAAAGTACATCATTATACATCACATTTTTACTTCAAGAAGCTGGTTTTTACTATGTATTAACAGGTTCATTTAGTTCGGATGCAGTGGAGGCAATGATTGCACACATGCAATAGAAAGTTGCTTTAAATGGCGCAACAATGCTCGAATTGCTGGGCATGCTCTTCGTCTGCTATTACGCTGTGGTATTATGAAGACTGCCATCCTCAAAAATTGCACATTATAGTAACTTCACTAGTTCTGCAGCATTTCCAACTACATCAAGCATAACTGAAAACGAAGATGTCGAATTACCTGCACATTTAACAGTTAAAATTCAAGATCGTGCAGACTTAAATTATCCAAATTCCATTTTTGTAGGTTTTACAAACATTTATTTTAAAACCGTTTATAACCTAAAAAATGTCTTTAGTAAAGACAACAACCAGAACCAGATTTAGGTGCTGTATTTCACCACCTGATGGCGCAAAAACCGTACGCGTTGGCAATTGTCATAAGAACATTTTACAACAATGAAAGTGACACTTATGGAATAGCCGTGATAGCTTTGCTATATAAATTTTAGTTAGCCATGCTTATAACATGGCCAGCTTCATTCTACCCGCTGACGCGTGGTCGTGGCCATTCCAATTTGAATTTTAAATTTTTGACAGGTCTAGAGTCCCTGTATACAGTAAACTATATACAGGATCTCTAGACAGGTCCTCCCATCAGAGCCCTCTTCGGGTGTATGTGTAACTACTATCTAAGCCAAACGCCAAACCACTGGTTTGATTCTATGCTTTTGTTAATGGGTGTGATCACCGTGCCTGTCATTTATAATATGATAAAAGGGTTAAATGAGTTAATTAATTTATTATTGATGTTATCAGTTGTCAATATACAGTGAATGTTATGGAATAAATTGCAGATTTTGAAAAAATGGCGCAAAAGTTTAGGTTAGGACTTCGTCAAGGGAAGTTAATACTCTAGTGTAATTGTTTATACTGCCGTATAATTTAGTGTAAGCTGAAAAAACTTAAATAATTTAGGTAACATTTAATAAAATTATAAAGATTAGGTAGTCTCCTCTGTAACACTGTAACGTATAGAGGAATGAAAATACACATGATTCGTTGAAGAACGTAACCTCACGTTCAATTAGAGTTCTGAAAAATGTTGATTGTTAATTTAAAAACTTGTAAATAACAAAACAATATAATTCCAGGGGAAAATTTCACGTACTTTCACAAGTAAGTTTGGTGTTCCAAGCAAGAATTATCCAAATTCTCAGGTGGAAAATGGTCGTAATATTAGATGCAATATTAGAAAAAGGAATCAGCTTTGCCCAAGCTTCTACAGAAGAAGAAAACCATAATGGATACCTTATTATTAATGGCAACTAGTTACAAATATCCTTTTACTGAAACGTGTCAACTGACGTTTAGGTTCTCTTGTGTCCAGGCCAAACACGTTCAATACGAGGGTGTGCTGAAAAGTTCCTGGTTTTACATAGAAAGAAACGTGCTAGCGAAATATGAAAAACATTTTATTCAACGTACTCCCCCCTCAAGCTAACACATTTAGCACAACGGAAGCGTTTACATCTAAAAATAATACAGAAAAAAATTAGTAAGACGAAAAAGAATCAATATGCCGCCAAGAAGGTCTGTTAGAATGGAAGATTTTGAAGAAGCAGATCCCTTAGTAGGAATAATAAAGTAGAAGTTGATGCAAGAACGAGCAATCATTTTGAAGATGAAAGCAATGCTAATGATTTATAACACATCGTCTTGTTTTTTTAGTTTATATAAAGTGTTTATATGTTGTGTTTTAGTTACATAGGTTTTCAAAAATGTAATGTAGTTTTTATTTTTACTTAATAAAGCTTCTTGCACTAAATTTCACTGTACTGTTATAAAAAATACAATACACAAGTTAATTAAAGTTGTAGCAAAATATACAACTGTTTCAGTTACATAGTTTACCATTTATTGATAAAATTTTTATAATATCTGTAACTTCTTTGTGACGCTTAAATAATCATGCTATTTTTTTGGGTACTTTGCTACACTACAAAATGAAAAATATTAGAACATGAACGTTTTGGAAGACAGAACTACTTCTGTTTTCAACAAGTAACTAATTAAATTAAAAATAAAATCATTTCTCCTGGTTGATTTTGAATTTAATTAGTAAATTGTTGAAAACGGAAGTAGATTTATTGTCTTTCAAAATGCTCATGTTTTAATATTTTTCATTTTGTAGTGTGGCGAAATACCCAAAAAAAAAGTATGATCAAATTTAGGCTTCATTTTTTTAAAATATGTATTTTAGGCATTCCTTGTTATATTATGGGGACAATGTGACATGAAATATGAATTTTTACAAAATAAAATTATCGTACACCTCCAAGATGATAATTATAATATATTTTTTGGGGCCTAGTTTGATTTTTCTAAAGTTGTGTGTTTAAAATGTGTTTTAATAGTACACTAACAAACTGAATTTTATTTTTTTAATTGTTCTAGTAATTAATCTGATAATAAATAAAACTAAAAATTTCATTCCGTATTACCCTGTTCTACAGTACATACATATGTAGTACTAAAACAGTAGTAGCAAAGAGCATATATGCTCTTTGGTAGTAGTAAATTACAACACTAGAATTGTAAGAAGCAAATGGAAAAAGTTACAAACAAGCTGTGTAGCTGCGAGTGCGTAATTCCATGAGAATTGCTTTATGGTGCTAATACTGCAAAACAGTAATAACCAGATACACAGGGGTTTTCTAGCATATGTCTCAGCTACTAAACTGTCCAACTCTACCTTTCGACAAATTTCAGAATTATCGGCAAAATTAGAAACACCTGACCTGTGACACTGCGTGCCACTACTTGAAGGTTAAACTACTCTTATTATTGTATCAGCTTCAAAATCTTGTGACAGACAGTTTAACGATGCAACAAGAAATATTGTACAGAGCTCGTACTGAAAGTGTACTGGATTCAAAGGCTTCCAAGACAGGCTGTAGGCCATAGGCTTACTCTCACTTCCAATACTTTTCACGTAAATAATTGGTAACGGTTTTATTATTAAACCGGTAAGTAAAATAAGAGAATAAATAAGTTAGTAGCAACGTTTTTATAATTTCAAAACTTTTCTGCTAAGGGGCTTGTTATTAACTACTTTTCTTTTAACAGAATCAGTTTTCTCCAAACAAATATTCTCTAATACTGGTTTTATAGCCATCGAAATAATTAAATTGCATACTTCTTTCTTATGTGCAGGACATACGATTAAACAATTCTTAAACAAACAAGGCCGCAGAATGTCTTTAAATTTCTGGCAGGTATTTTTAATAGTTAAGAATTGCATAGCTTCTTGTGTTATATTTGATATTTTCTGAATAAGGCCAACAAATAATTCATTTGAATATGTTAAATTTCCACGATTTTAAAGAGTTATTAATTGTAATAAAGGTCCTGGAATAGTGTAAGAAAGAAGAGGCATGATACAAGTTGTACAGTTAATTTGCTGTTGCAATTTTATGTTAATGTACAAGCAAGGAAAGCGACAGATGCAGAATAAATACTGGTGGCACTTGCATCATTCATTTCTACACACTCAATCTTAAGCTTCAATTCATCTGGCAATGTTATACCTTCTACATCTGTAGAAGTACTGGGAAGAGAACTTAGGAAACTAATGCTGTTTGCTATATTAGCAGATTCAAAGCCTTTCACTATACCACAGCGTAAAATTTGCCGTAAAGCATATTCAGGAAATCTAGCATCTGTGGCATAATTTAATCCATCTTTCAAACGAAAATGTGGCTTCTACTGCGTCAGAGCTAAAACAGAGAGTTAAAACATAGTAGAATCCAGCCTGTTGCAAAAGAAATTTCACACGTAAACTAGTGCATGTGCAGTTTCTTTCGTTAGTCCCTGCGCACTGGATGTTTAATAAAATTTCTTATTGACCCTCCACATGACTTTAAATAGAGCTACGTTGCATGAAATATTGTCTATTACAATCCTCAGTACAATTAACCCACCATCTGTCGCTAATTTTAGTATTTCCAAGGTCAAGGAATGGAAATCTGTTAGTGTTAATGATGCATGGAAAAAGTATCCCATAGCCCATAGGTAGTATGGTGAATGTTACAGAAAGTTCATGTACAACGAAGTATAACAATTTGTTAGTAATTTTAGGTCTTTCTTCAATGAAACTAGAAGTGCAAGTATCCAAGCCATAAATACAGTTTTAAAATCTGCTGTAATACATTTTTTGTTTGATGGACATGTCATCTATGATTAACGAGCACAGTCTTCCTGCAGGATGTTTTAAATGAGAAATCTCAGTGTGAAGGCGGTCCTTAATTAATTGACTTTGACCATTAAAGTTGCCGAAAAATCTAGAAATTGTTATTTTCATCAAATTCACGAAATAATTACCGCAATTTTCTAAGCAGTTGATCCACGCACACCTAATCAAAGGATTTGCTGGGATTTGGAAGAAGGGCAAATTGTTATTTTTACAAATTAAACAACTTTTTTCCATTTTTAGCACGTATTTGAATTACAAATGGAAAAAAATAACCTTTTCGACAATCAAACTTCAAAAACGTCGACTGTCATTAACTTGTTAAAGTGTCTAATAGATGGCGCAACGGGGAGTACCCATGGCCTACCTTCTCAGAACTGGTTTAGGTGAATTGGAACGGCTATGTAAAGCGCTAGCGGAACAGATGAAGCTGGCTATGCTTATAACCGTCGCCTGCGTTGATTAACAAAAACTTCGTCTTATTGAAGCCTGCCAGCTAGCCGAATCATGGCTAACTAAAATTTATATAGCAAAGCTATCACGGCTATTCCATAAGTGTCACTTTCATTGTTGTAAAATGTTCTTATGACAATTGCCAACGCGTACGGTTTTTGGCGCCATCAGGTGGTGAAATACAGCACCTAAATCTGGTTCTGGTTGTTGTCTTTACTAAAGATATTTTTTAGGTTATAAACGGTTTTAAAATAAATGTTTGTAAAACCTACAAAAATGGAATTTGGATAATTTAAGTCTGCACGATCTTGAATTTTAACTGTTAAATGTGCAGGTAATTCGACATCTTCGTTTTCAGTTATGCTTGATGTAGTTGCAAATGTTGCAGACTTCATAATACCACAGCGTAATAGCAGACGAAGAGCATGCCCAGCAATTCGAGCATTGTTGCCCCATTTGAAGCAACTTTCTATTGCATGTGTCCAATCATTGCCTCCACTGCATCCGAACTAAATGAACCTGTTAATACATAGTAAAAACCAGCTTCTTGAAGTAAAAATGTGATGTATAATGATGTACTTTTAGCAGTCATTTTCAAGACGTGAGTCTTTCATTGGATAAACCTCGCAAACCAACAGATGCAGAAAAATTTTGCATAGGATCGATATAGTTCTGAAGTATTACGTCCAATCAATAGTCTTTCGTCAGAAACATGAACCAACGGTGCAGTGCTGCTATCTAATTTTTGCAGAAATTGTTCTATTACACACATTATGAATCTGGAAAAAGTCGTATATGCTTTCTAAACATTTCACAGTAGATGCTGTTGACATTTTGAAATTCAATTTGTCCTGCTTTTAAAAACTGTAAAGAGGCAGTGGCGGTGGGTGAAAAAATCTGAACAGCATGTAAAATATAAATTTTTTCAAAATCTGATGAGTACAAATTCTTTTTCGTTAAGTACCGTACAAGCTTACTTAAAAGGTAGTCCATTTTGCAGATCATGTACAGGCTTTAGAAAAGGATGTTCCATGTAGTTTTTTAGAATTCCACCACAAAAAATCTAAATCTAAACATTATTTGAAACAATTCTTAGAACAACGAAACCACAGTCAGAAGACTTAAGTACTCTCATTGTTAACGAGTAAAAGTAATTAATTCTCAAAGAAGAATGAAAAAAATATCGTACTGGAATGATGTATCTTGTTGACAATCCATGTACTTGCATATAACATAACAACACATTTTGTTTGCTATTTGAGGTTTATTGCAAACGGTTGTATATTGAGTATTATCTACACCATAGATGCGATCTTCAGATCTGCTATACTGCACTTTCTCCTTAATTGACATATTGTCAATAATTAATTAAGAAGCAAATTCTTTCTGCTGGAACTGTTAATTAGGCGACTTTAGCCATTAAACGTTGCTTAATTAATTCATCTGAACAATTACAGTCACCAAGATACCATAACAATGTTTTTGATGGTAAACTCGCTAAATAGTTTCTGCAGTGCTGATATCCTTTAGGAGAGCGAAATCTCCATACTGTACACATATGAATCGAAACTTCTGACTAACGAGGAGCTTTTTTTATCATAATTAAGAACAATTTTTGCACGAAATTCTGCTTTTTTGTCTCCATCGTCAGCATCTTGGAATATTTTAGGGAAAACATTTAATTTGCCCCAATTTTTCTGTATATCATTCTAAGTGGTTTTATTTTTAATAAACTTTGAATAATTAACACTAATCCGCTTTAGCTTTAAAGTCAACATTTTAATAGTAGGTACATATACTGAAGATCTGCAATTTGGGCTGGAGATATAAGTTCAGCTTGGGTTTCTTTTGAATGGTTTTTGTAAATGTTCTTGTTCTTATTTAATTTCAAAATTAGGTAAAATTTGCTAAAAAATGTACATAATGGTACTTCTAATTAATGTGATAAAAAATATGTATTATCTACAGTTCCAGTTGGTGTAGCGTTTTTAATCAAACAAGTATTTTTGTCAAGTACCTACTTTTAGAGAATTCTCATCGAAATGGTTAATACACAAAGTAGAGTATTCAATAAGTTTAGAAATATATGTAATACATGAATAATAAATATAAATAAAGGTAATTTAATTAGTTTTATTATTAATTAACACGTTGAAGGACAGTTGCCGACTTCCTATAGGGTTGTGTTGTGATACACTGCGATGCTTATCAGCCTTCTGCACAAGTAGGAGCAAAGAGGTAGATAACTGTAAGAGAGCTGTTTGGGGCAAATAACTCGTATTTGTGTGACACTGATATGACTGTGTACGTACCAGTGGTGACAGTAACAACTGGATTATGTACTATCATTTTATATGGAAAATTAGATGCAGTGCAGCGTTCAGTTATGCTGGTAGATACAATTAAGGACGCTGCTCAACGTTAGTGTCCTTCAACGTGTTAACAATATCACTCCTGAATTAGCTTTGAGCCATTTGGTACGAATCTGCATATCGCTTGGAAATTCAAAAAGTGGTTTGTTTGGATTTCCACAGGTAAACCACTTTCTAACCATTTTAAATAGCTTTGAAAGAACCTGTTTATATAAAAATTACTGACTCAAACTACGGCAATATAAATTTGAGGATATAGTTGATTGAAATATGACAAGTTTTCAAATCTACCTATTCAGCAGTATTTGTTTTTAATTTGAATATCGCGGTAGGCCCTGATTAAAAGTTCAGAATAACACTAAGAGGTGGCGCCAAATGACATTTTGTCATGGCATGCTTTACAGAATCATGTTTTTATGGTGATTGTAATGGCTGTATTAGCGTAAGCTAACCTAAATATTAGTTGGCTATGGCCGAATGTCGGTAAGATACAAATTATGGCCACTTCATGAAATTGGCGCTGGTTGCAGGGTTGCCAAAGTGCCAGTAATTACTGGCATTTGCCAGTAAAAAATCATCTTGCCAGTAAATTTGCCAGTCAAGTCTTGTAGCCAGTAAAAAATCGACAAAGTCATTGTCACAAAATGCTGAAAGAGTTTTATTCATCTTGCTTAAAATTTTATCTTTGACTAGTTGCAGAAATTAAAGAACGGTTCACTTTTGAGGATGACTTATTTAATGTTGTGACCGTTCTATAGCCAAAATACCTCAATCGTATCAACACAAATCATTAGGAAATGTTTTAAACCGTTTTCCATTCTTAAACGAATTTGTTAATAAACATGATTTAGACAACGAGTGGAGATGTCATGCACTACTAGACCATTATATTTTAGATTTAAATAGCAATTTGCCTGCTGAACAGTATTGGGAAAAAGTGTTTCAGTTAAAAAATCCTGGTGGTGCTGAAATTTTACCTAATCTAAAAGTAGTGATGAGCCTGTTACTTATATTGTCATTTTCTAATGCCAGCGTTGAACGGTTGTTTAGCGACCTAAATAATGTCAAAATTGATTTACGGAATAGGTTAAAAATCGATACCGTTGGTGCCATATTAGCAACAAAAGACGCTATTAAGAATCAAGGTGGAGTTTTGAAATTCACACCAACAGACAAAATGATTAACAGCGTTATATGGCCCAGAAAGTAAGGTAATTTATGATTCTGCCATGGTGCCATGACAACTGTTTCAAATATTTTTTTGTTTAATATTATTTTTCATTGTTTTGTTTAAGATTTACATAATCAATATGTGTGTTTATTTAGTTAGTTTTTCTTAAACTGATATGTAGATTATTATTTAAGTATTTGTATTAAAGCAATATTTATTTATTTCGGATTTTTGATTGTTATCTACTTGTTGTCATTTCATAATAAATAGTTTGTGTAATAAATTATTTTTCATTTGTTTTATTGATTTTTAGATATTTATAAGATTTAATCTAATTTTACAATGAAAATGTAATGTTTTTTTTAAACTATGTATATAAATGAGAACAATAAGTGGTGATACACTGGTTTACAATGAAGTTGTGTGATTGTTGTGTTGATGCAAAACTAAAAAAATTGGGCATCAATTCGACTTTGGCAGTAAATGCGAAATTTTGACTTTGCCAATAATTTGCTGTAAAAACGGAAATTTGTATTTGCCAGTAATTGCCAGTAAAGGTGGAATTCCCTGCCAGTAATTTTTTGAAGAACTGTTGGCAACGCTGGCTGGTTGACACCATCTGACAGATCACAAACAGATTGGTTATAACATGTGTCAATTAAAAATCTGCAAGAAAATGATAGCAAATCCACGTAAAAAGCGTTATTATGGCGTGAGTTCAGTGTTTTAAATTACGGGTACGATCGTCGCATACGACGGGGAATAGATCAATAGTAGCAAACTAATAATTTATTAAAACTTGCTGCAAGTAAGCTACATGATTATTGTGTAATTTCGTACAAATACATTATAATTTTAGGAGATTTTGATGGCCAAATTAGCTGAGAACATCACAAAGAGCGATTCAAAAGGTTATTTCTAAGCTTATGGGACCGCATACGAAACGAAGAAAAACGAATGTAGAGGATGTAATACAACGAATGAAATGGAATTGGGTGAGGCACATAGCAAGAGAAGGAATTTCCCCCTGGCTTCAACACTGTATCAAATCTGCGCGAATGCCGTAATAAAGAAAAATGTGATTAGTATATGAATAGGACTGCAAACTAATTGCAGGTAATTACGCGATTTCACCCTCGTTCACTGGATATTCCAAAACCTCTTTCCTGTGGCTCGTTTATCACTGATGCAGCACCATATAGAAGCATGCAAAGCTGTAAAGGGACTCTAAGGAATCGTACTAATAGGCATTATCTTGTCACACAAATTCAGCAATTCATCACTGATATGCAGTATCAACACAACATAATTATAAGGTTACTGTCTTAATATTTAAACAACAATAATATTTAAACAACAAATGCCTCATAATTCACGTTACAGATACTTGCAGGAGTTTACAGCTCTAGGAACAGCAGGTGGTTGATACAATTTCTGAGACCAAATCCGATGAGACAGTTCTGATACATTTTTCGTAATGAATGGTGACGTGTGCGCTGACTTTCTGCTACAGGAACTGTATGCATTCCACAAAGAAAAGGACGGAAAGGCTTTGGTAAAGTATGACTATTTTTAATGATACGCACTTCATGTTTTGTTTTGTACAGGTTACAGTTATGGGCACTGAAGCAACCAGACGGCAATCTTTACATTACGGTTGCATGGCTACCAATAAAGCTACACAAGAAGTGACATATGATGTTGAAAAGCCAAGCTCATAATGTATTGACTTTAATTAACTGTAGAATATTAGGCTAGGAAAAAAATGGAAACTTCAAAAAAATTCTGACTAAGTTGGATTTTTGTGGAGACCTTTAGTTTGATGTCCTC
This sequence comes from Agriotes lineatus, assembly GCA_940337035.1. NCBI lineage: Eukaryota > Metazoa > Arthropoda > Insecta > Coleoptera > Elateridae > Agriotes > Agriotes lineatus. The sequence continues at coordinate 51,559 of CALNHX010003096.1, read as the reverse complement.
AACATATCCTGAAAAGTATTCTTAATTTTAACCATTGGTTTTTTAGGGGGTTAAAGAGAGCGAATTCTAGTTGTTTGCAAATATCTCGACAATTATTAATTTTTCGAGGAGAATGGTTCTGAGAAAAATTATAGTTTGTAAAATTCTACACAAAACAGGCTCGCGGACTATTTTTCCTAGTATCAATCGTTTTTAAGCAAAAGGTGCGGGAAAGTTGCAATATCTGCTTTTTTTTTTTAAATACGTACTCTTTTCCACACCACCGCGGGGGTAGAGTACTGGGCGCGTTTTTTTTTATGGCCTAATCCACATTATAACACAATAGAAAAAAAAATAATTTAAATTATTCGATTTCTGCCTCTTCATATATTTCCATTACAACTTCCTCAACAACAAAATATTTATTAACTGATCAGGAGCCGGAGATAAAAGGTTTTGAATGGGTTCCAATCTATCATTGTTAATCGTACACCCTCAGTTTTCAGGATTTAACTCGTCAAGCCATTTTTGTTCTTGGAGATCGACTCTAAATAAATGGTGTTGTGATGGACTGAATGTAGGTAGATTGCATAATTTTACTGGTTTATTAAGTCTAGTTGCCTTAACAAATGGATGATATGTGTATTTTTAAATCTATTTTTCATTCAGTGGTGCATTTTACATTCCCAGAAGTAAGCAAATTCCATTTTTAGTAATAAATTTTCTTGAACTTTGTGGCATTTCGAAAACTTCGGCACAATTCTGTAAGTCCTCACAATATTGAAGCAATTTCATAATTTTCTTCTTTCCGATGTGAAATAGTGCAGATGTAGTATCATACCCGCTAGTAGCATGGACCAATAAATGTCCAAGTTTTTTGATGAATATACCTTCGTTTCAGCTTTTCCTTTCCCTGGTTTTAAAAAATTAATTTCTTGATCAGGTGACGTTCTTCCAATTAGAAGAATCAACAAATCAATTCCTCACCAACCACTATTGTTTTAGTATTAGTATAATAGTGTTCCAATGCAATTTTTGTAAGTACATCAGCATCATCTTGGGCTTGTTTTACAGAGATGTTTGCAGCTTCCAATTTTTCTTTTAATATAGAAATTAATTTACTTTTGTTTTTTCATTGGTTAAAAACTTGTCTTGTCGAACGGTATTATAGTGCTTAATTTTTGTTCAGACATAATTCAGTCTATACCTTTGAAACGATTGATTCTAAGGAAAAAGTCTAGGGGCCTTTCTTGTGTAGAATTTTATGAACTACAATTTTTTCAGAACTACTTTCCTCGAAAAATTGATGATTTTTGAGATATTTACAAATACTAGAATTCATCCCTAAAAAAATCCATGGTTCAAATTAAGGGTACTTTTCAGGATATGTTTAGGACATCAAAACAGTAGAGTGCGCTGTACCACCGATCTGTGTTGCCACCAATGTGGATTTGGATCCGACATTAATTGACTACTGACATGAACTACTACCGATTTGGTTTACCACCGACTTGGATTACAACCATTGATTCTCTCTTCTATTGTTCTAACTACATATCCAGCCATCCAAGCAACAGAAGCTGATTCATGGTTTTCTGTCAGGTTCTGGTGTAATGGTGATTTAATGTTATCTATTAAAAGTTGTGAATTAGGCATGTTGTTTAAAATACGTGGTATGTCGACATCAACGTTTTCATTGCTACTAGATATGTCTCTTTTAGCATGCTTCAGCAGGTTATTTGCACAAACTTGGCGTGGATCATTCTCACTTGGGACATTCGCGTAATTAGAAGCTAGAATTATACCAGTGTGAAGCATTCTTGTAATGGCATAGTGAGCAGCTCTTGCATCAGTCATGTCATTAGAACCTCCTCTAAGTCGAACATAACTGAAGAGTGATTCTATTGGATCTGAACTGAATCGTCTTGTTAACAAATCATAAAATCCACTATTAAGTAAGTAAGTTATGCATTCAAATGAGGATTTACTGGTAAAAATAAGAGCTTCTGCTGTTTCATCACTGAATCCTTTCATATGTAGTTGCTTAGAAGCGTTTTGTATGGCTTGTATATATAAAGGAAAATCTACTTTTAACCAACTCAATCTTGCATCTGTAACTGTTTTATAAGGCGCAGTGTCAGGATCAAGCTGATGAATGTGCTGCTGACGATCGCTAACATCATGAATTTTAAAGAATTTGTGCATCATTTGCATAAACGTAATTGTAGATCCTGAATCAGAAAAATCATAATCACAATTGTGGTGCTCTTTCAAATAGACAAGGAGATTAGTAATGATCGGAGAGAATATCTGGACTGCTCTTAAAACATTCATTTTTTCAAATGTGTTTGGATCAATATGTTTTTTAGTTAAAAATTTAACCGGTTTTATGATCAGGTCCTTCTGTAGGTCGTATATTTTTTGTAAATAAGATGATGATATTTGCCATGTTCATCAGCCATGTTTTGTGATGTAAAAACATATTTCTTACATTTTTAATAACATGGCAATAATCAAAGGACATAAAGAGTTGAAGTCCATTTACAATGGGATGAGGAATATTGGTTTTAAAGAACCATTTCCAAAATATCTGAACATAGCAACATTGGATTTATGATTATCAGCTACTATTCGAATGACATTAAATCCACAGTTGGTAACTTCATGCAGAACATTCAGTGTTATTTCATGTAGTCGCTTTCCAGTAATACTTTTGGTAAAGTAATAAGCAACTGGAATTGTATATTGTGTACAAAGTCCGTGGATTACAAAGCACAGTAATTTATTGGCCAGATGTATATTTGTGCCTATGCAACTTTCTCTTCCAACATTTTCGAGTCCATAAAATTTGTCCTCTGATCTATTATATTGCATACGTTCTTTAATGGCCATTTTCATCCACGATAATAGATGCAAATCGTTCTTTTGGGTTGTTGAGTTTATTTGCCTCGGCTGATAATCTTTGCTTGATTAGTGTAGTAACACCAAATTCAAATTTAGTATCAGGAGAAGCTACAAATTTTTGTATAGTAGAACGACAAGGGCTCGAATCAAATATCGTCTTCCTAATTCATAGCCTTTCGGAGATGAGAACCTCCAAGCAACACACATTCGTATGGTCATTTCTGACATCTTAGAGACTTAAGGCCATAATTGTGTATTTGATCTAAAATGAATATAGCCCTAGGATTATTATTGTTTGCATCTTCTTGAAGGATTTCAAATTTCTTCGAAACATTTATGTAACGGTCAAAAAACTTTGTAAATTTTGAAGTTTCTCATTAATTATTTCATTCTTTTTAAGCAGTAATGCATTTTCTTTCTGCAACTGTGTTATCTCACCACACTGAACATTAACTTGTACTGCAACATCATTTTTCTATAAAAATAAGTTACTGATATATGTATTTAAAAATAATAAAGAAATATTTACCGACTGACTGTTTAACTGATTATTTAAGTGTTCAATTTCAGATTTGTACTTGTCACACAGTAAGGTAAGTTCCTGATTTTTAGTTATTAAGTACTGACTTTCGCAAGGAACCTGAAAGTCCTGTTACAAGAAGAAATGGGGATTCAAAATTAAAAACCACATAGATTTATTTCTTTACCATTCGGGATTCATTGCTTGGAATAGGCACAGGAGCATGTGGAACGGAAATAGGAGGGGGCATTAGATCTAGGTTAAAATATAAATACAGTAAAAGCATGGTTTTATCGTGCATATGTTACCTATTTTCTTAATTTTTGGAATCGCATTCTTTTTCAAGTTTCGTCTGCCTCGTGAATCAAGAAAATATTCAGTGCAGGCGAAGTGCAATGAACACACCTTTGATCTCTCACTAGGAGGTTCAAAGTCATCTTAAATAGAAATTACAACTTGAAGTTACTAATTTATCATACATTTATCTGTTCCTTGACAATAACTAAATAATATAGTCATTTGAAATTAAATTTCTATCACAAGCCGCTACCAATGCAGAAAGGCTTAATTTTAAAACGAAGCCTATTTGCTATGAAATTTGAAAATTATAACTAGCCGCTGTTAATATAATTAGCAATGGAAATTTGTCCAAACAAATGTTTATGCAGGATTTTTATCCACCACATCACTGGTACCTTTCATATTTTCCCCTTGCGTGATAGCCTTTATCCAGCTACAAAAATTTTCCATATTTGATGGAAACTCGTGATAGGAATAATTTTTCCTATCCCTATTTCCACACGAAGGAATACAACACGACATTTTCAAAAATATTTCACAGAAATACGAGTTTTCAAATTTGAAACGTCAAATTGTGTCAACTAGTGCCAGTGGGCAAAATGTGAATAACCGTCGCCTGCGTACATAAACAAAGCCTGCCAGCTAACCTGGTTTGACATTCATTGCAGTAGTTCACATTTTGCCCACTGGCACTAGTTGACACAATTTGACGTTTCAAATTTGAAAACTCGTATTTCTGTGAAATATTTTTGAAAATGTCGTGTTGTATTCCTTCGTGTGGAAATAGGGATAGGAAAAATTATTCCTATCACGAGTTTCCATCAAATATGGAAAATTTTTGTAGCTGGATAAAGGCTATCACGCAAGGGGAAAATATGAAAGGTACCAGTGATGTGGTGGATAAAAATCCTGCATAAACATTTGGACAAATTTCCATTGCTAATTATATTAACAGCGGCTAGTTATAATTTTCAAATTTCATAGCAAATAGGCTTCGTTTTAAAATTAAGCCTTTCTGCATTGGTAGCGGCTTGTGATAGAAATTTAATTTCAAATGACTATATTATTTAGTTATTGTCAAGGAACAGATAAATGTATGATAAATTAGTAACTTCAAGTTGTAATTTCTATTTAAGATGACTTTGAACCTCCTAGTGAGAGATCAAAGGTGTGTTCATTGCACTTCGCCTGCACTGAATATTTTCTTGATTCACGAGGCAGACGAAACTTGAAAAAGAATGCGATTCCAAAAATTAAGAAAATAGGTAACATATGCACGATAAAACCATGCTTTTACTGTATTTATATTTTAACCTAAATCTAATGCCCCCTCCTATTTCCGTTCCACATGCTCCTGTGCCTATTCCAAGCAATGAATCCCGAATGGTAAAGAAATAAATCTATGTGTTTTTTAATTTTGAATCCCCATTTCTTCTTGTAACAGGACTTTCAGGTTCCTTGCGAAAGTCAGTACTTAATAACTAAAAATCAGGAACTTACCTTACTGTGTGACAAGTACAAATCTGAAATTGAACACTTAAATAATCAGTTAAACAATCAGTCGGTAAATATTTCTTTATTATTTTTAAATACATATATCAGTAACTTATTTTTATAGAAAAATGATGTTGCAGTACAAGTTAATGTTCAGTGTGGTGAATTAACACAGTTGCAGAAAGAAAATGCATTACTGCTTAAAAAGAATGAAATAATTAATGAGAAACTTCAAAATTTACAAAGTTTTTTTGACCGTTACATAAATGTTTCGAAGAAATTTGAAATCCTTCAAGAAGATGCAAACAATAATAATCCTAGGGCTATATTCATTTTAGATCAAATACACAATTATGGCCTTAAGTCTCCAAGATGGTCAGAAATGACCATACGAATGTGTGTTGCTTGGAGGTTCTCATCTCCGAAAGGCTATGAATTAGGAAGACGATATTTGATTCGAGCCCCTTGTCGTTCTACTATACAAAAATTTGTAGCTTCTCCTGATACTAAATTTGAATTTGGTGTTACTACACTAATCAAGCAAAGATTATCAGCCGAGGCAAATAAACTCAACAACCCAAAAGAACGATTTGCATCTATTATCGTGGATGAAATGGCCATTAAAGAACGTATGCAATATAATAGATCAGAGGACAAATTTTATGGACTCGAAAATGTTGGAAGAGAAAGTTGCATAGGCACAAATATACATCTGGCCAATAAATTACTGTGCTTTGTAATCCACGGACTTTGTACACAATATACAATTCCAGTTGCTTATTACTTTACCAAAAGTATTACTGGAAAGCGACTACATGAAATAACACTGAATGTTCTGCATGAAGTTACCAACTGTGGATTTAATGTCATTCGAATAGTAGCTGATAATCATAAATCCAATGTTGCTATGTTCAGATATTTTGGAAATGGTTCTTTAAAAACCAATATTCCTCATCCCATTGTAAATGGACTTCAACTCTTTATGTCCTTTGATTATTGCCATGTTATTAAAAATGTAAGAAATATGTTTTTACATCACAACATGGCTGATGAACATGGCATAATATCATCATCTTATTTACAAAAAATATACGACCTACAGAAGGACCTGATCATAAAACCGGTTAAATTTTTAACTAAAAAACATATTGATCCAAACACATTTGAAAAAATGAATGTTTTAAGAGCAGTCCAGATATTCTCTCCGATCATTACTAATCTCCTTGTCTATTTGAAAGAGCACCACAATTGTGATTATGATTTTTCTGATTCAGGATCTACAATTACGTTTATGCAAATGATGCACAAATTCTTTAAAATTCATGATGTTAGCGATCGTCAGCAGCACATTCATCAGCTTGATCCTGACACTGCGCCTTATAAAACAGTTACAGATGCAAGATTGAGTTGGTTAAAAGTAGATTTTCCTTTATATATACAAGCCATACAAAACGCTTCTAAGCAACTACATATGAAAGGATTCAGTGATGAAACAGCAGAAGCTCTTATTTTTACCAGTAAATCCTCATTTGAATGCATAACTTACTTACTTAATAGTGGATTTTATTATTTGTTAACAAGACGATTCAGTTCAGATCCAATAGAATCACTCTTCAGTTATGTTCGACTTAGAGGAGGTTCTAATGACATGACTGATGCAAGAGCTGCTCACTATGCCATTACAAGAATGCTTCACACTGGTATAATTCTAGCTTCTAATTACGCGAATGTCCCAAGTGAGAATGATCCACGCCAAGTTTGTGCAAATAACCTGCTGAAGCATGCTAAAAGAGACATATCTAGTAGCAATGAAAACGTTGATGTCGACATACCACGTATTTTAAACAACATGCCTAATTCACAACTTTTAATAGATAACATTAAATCACCATTACACCAGAACCTGACAGAAAACCATGAATCAGCTTCTGTTGCTTGGATGGCTGGATATGTAGTTAGAACAATAGAAGAGAGAATCAATGGTTGTAATCCAAGTCGGTGGTAAACCAAATCGGTAGTAGTTCATGTCAGTAGTCAATTAATGTCGGATCCAAATCCACATTGGTGGCAACACAGATCGGTGGTACAGCGCACTCTACTGTTTTGATGTCCTAAACATATCCTGAAAAGTACCCTTAATTTGAACCATGGATTTTTTTAGGGATGAATTCTAGTATTTGTAAATATCTCAAAAATCATCAATTTTTCGAGGAAAGTAGTTCTGAAAAAATTGTAGTTCATAAAATTCTACACAAGAAAGGCCCCTAGACTTTTTCCTTAGAATCAATCGTTTCAAAGGTATAGACTGAATTATGTCTGAACAAAAATTAAGCACTATAATACCGTTCGACAAGACAAGTTTTTAACCAATGAAAAAACAAAAGTAAATTAATTTCTATATTAAAAGAAAAATTGGAAGCTGCAAACATCTCTGTAAAACAAGCCCAAGATGATGCTGATGTACTTACAAAAATTGCATTGGAACACTATTATACTAATACTAAAACAATAGTGGTTGGTGAGGAATTGATTTGTTGATTCTTCTAATTGGAAGAACGTCACCTGATCAAGAAATTAATTTTTTAAAACCAGGGAAAGGAAAAGCTGAAACGAAGGTATATTCATCAAAAAACTTGGACATTTATTGGTCCATGCTACTAGCGGGTATGATACTACATCTGCACTATTTCACATCGGAAAGAAGAAAATTATGAAATTGCTTCAATATTGTGAGGACTTACAGAATTGTGCCGAAGTTTTCGAAATGCCACAAAGTTCAAGAAAATTTATTACTAAAAATGGAATTTGCTTACTTCTGGGAATGTAAAATGCACCACTGAATGAAAAATAGATTTAAAAATACACATATCATCCATTTGTTAAGGCAACTAGACTTAATAAACCAGTAAAATTATGCAATCTACCTACATTCAGTCCATCACAACACCATTTATTTAGAGTCGATCTCCAAGAACAAAAATGGCTTGACGAGTTAAATCCTGAAAACTGAGGGTGTACGATTAACAATGATAGATTGGAACCCATTCAAAACCTTTTATCTCCGGCTCCTGATCAGTTAATAAATATTTTGTTGTTGAGGAAGTTGTAATGGAAATATATGAAGAGGCAGAAATCGAATAATTTAAATTATTTTTTTTCTATTGTGTTATAATGTGGATTAGGCCATAAAAAAAAACGCGCCCAGTACTCTACCCCCGCGGTGGTGTGGAAAAGAGTACGTATTTAAAAAAAAAAAGCAGATATTGCAACTTTCCCGCACCTTTTGCTTAAAAACGATTGATACTAGGAAAAATAGTCCGCGAGCCTGTTTTGTGTAGAATTTTACAAACTATAATTTTTCTCAGAACCATTCTCCTCGAAAAATTAATAATTGTCGAGATATTTGCAAACAACTAGAATTCGCTCTCTTTAACCCCCTAAAAAACCAATGGTTAAAATTAAGAATACTTTTCAGGATATGTTGAGGACATCAAACTAAAGGTCTCCACAAAAATCCAACTTAGTCAGAATTTTTTTGAAGTTTCCATTTTTTTCCTAGCCTAATATTCTACAGTTAATTAAAGTCAATACATTATGAGCTTGGCTTTTCAACATCATATGTCACTTCTTGTGTAGCTTTATTGGTAGCCATGCAACCGTAATGTAAAGATTGCCGTCTGGTTGCTTCAGTGCCCATAACTGTAACCTGTACAAAACAAAACATGAAGTGCGTATCATTAAAAATAGTCATACTTTACCAAAGCCTTTCCGTCCTTTTCTTTGTGGAATGCATACAGTTCCTGTAGCAGAAAGTCAGCGCACACGTCACCATTCATTACGAAAAATGTATCAGAACTGTCTCATCGGATTTGGTCTCAGAAATTGTATCAACCACCTGCTGTTCCTAGAGCTGTAAACTCCTGCAAGTATCTGTAACGTGAATTATGAGGCATTTGTTGTTTAAATATTATTGTTGTTTAAATATTAAGACGGTAACCTTATAATTATGTTGTGTTGATACTGCATATCAGTGATGAATTGCTGAATTTGTGTGACAAGATAATGCCTATTAGTACGATTCCTTAGAGTCCCTTTACAGCTTTGCATGCTTCTATATGGTGCTGCATCAGTGATAAACGAGCCACAGGAAAGAGGTTTTGGAATATCCAGTGAACGAGGGTGAAATCGCGTAATTACCTGCAATTAGTTTGCAGTCCTATTCATATACTAATCACATTTTTCTTTATTACGGCATTCGCGCAGATTTGATACAGTGTTGAAGCCAGGGGGAAATTCCTTCTCTTGCTATGTGCCTCACCCAATTCCATTTCATTCGTTGTATTACATCCTCTACATTCGTTTTTCTTCGTTTCGTATGCGGTCCCATAAGCTTAGAAATAACCTTTTGAATCGCTCTTTGTGATGTTCTCAGCTAATTTGGCCATCAAAATCTCCTAAAATTATAATGTATTTGTACGAAATTACACAATAATCATGTAGCTTACTTGCAGCAAGTTTTAATAAATTATTAGTTTGCTACTATTGATCTATTCCCCGTCGTATGCGACGATCGTACCCGTAATTTAAAACACTGAACTCACGCCATAATAACGCTTTTTACGTGGATTTGCTATCATTTTCTTGCAGATTTTTAATTGACACATGTTATAACCAATCTGTTTGTGATCTGTCAGATGGTGTCAACCAGCGCCAATTTCATGAAGTGGCCATAATTTGTATCTTACCGACATTCGGCCAGTGATTTTGAAGAATATAGATACAAACACAAGGTTCATCTAATGATCCAACATATCCAAGACATACTTTTTTGCTATCATCTCTTTCTCAAGCAAAAGAATGTGTATGTATTTATCTTTGTTGCAGTTACTTTACCAACCCTGAAGCAAAAGCACCAAAATTGAAATTGTCAAGATGTTATAGTTGTGACCATGGAGGTTAGAGAGGAGGAGATGGAACGAAATGCGCCGATGTCATATTGAAATGGCACTATTTTGTGTTGTCTAGTTCTTAGTGACCAAATTCCCCACTAGAGGCGCAAGTGTTGCAGTCTGGGCTTGTTTTTGCCGCGAATGCAATGGGAACAGGTGCAATTTTGATTAATTCATAGAGGAAACGCTAAAATTTGTCAGCTAAACGTTTATATTTACCATTCATATTTATCATAAGCCCAGTTTTATGCATTATGAATATTGCTAACTTGTTTAATTCTTGTAAACAGAGTTTCCTGATAATATACAAACTGATTAAAAAAGAGCTGCATCTAGTTGCCTTTGAATTTTTCCATGTTAGTTTTTATGTGCTGGTATATTTTTTGTAGTTCTCAAATTATCCAGAATTGTGAATCTGTTTAAGTATTGACAGCTCTGGTTAGTTTGAGGACAATAAAGAATACAGCGTTACCTACAAATTCACATGCAAAGGAATTCGAAAGGCAGCTACATGTAGCTCTTTTTAAACCACTCTGTACATATTAATGCATTGCATTCAAGGAACTAATTTATTTTATGTAATTTCAGTTATGAAGGTCTCGTTTGATGAGTACAACTCAGAATTATGTACAAAATGTGTAAGATTCTGATTCACATATAACCATTTTTGTCACAGGTGCTGAACTTCTTCTAATCAAATTTCTCCAGGTTAACAGTTTAAATGATGTGAATGCATTTTTGAGAATAGTGGATACGTTGTAGCTAGCAACACTATTAAAGTAATTTAATTTGTGCTACTATTATATAATAGAAAATAAATGTACGTACATATACGTTACAATGCATTTATAAAAACTTGTTACACAGAGTATAGATAAAAGTTACACATTAAAATTGCAAACATTTAAATATCTTAGGTATTCTCCCATTGTCTCGTCAGTAAACCAATTTACAGAATTTGGTCTATTTAGTATCTTAATCGTTTTACTTTTGAAGGAAGCTAGATATGCTTCTTGTAGCAAATTTGTAAATTTTAATTTATCAAATTTTACATCAAGAACCAAAAGTTTATAACAAAAGCCCAATTTACTTAACTCATATATTTATAGAATTTATTTAGTCCCACTTCTATTATTGGTTTAACTGGTACAATTTTTTTGTTTGTTTGAGTATAGCTCTTTTTAGAAATATGTATAATTTCTCCACGATTGTAGTCTGCTAAATGAATATTAGGTCTGCGGTGTGTACCAAAGTACTAAGATTGGTTACAATATTGTCGCTACAATTTTGACTTCTTGTAGGACCCCTCAGTGTGATGTGCATATTATCCGATAAAAGCAGGTCATTAAATTTGTTGCAGGAACTATCTGGCTTGTTAAAATTAATATTGAAACCTCTTAGAACCACGATGTCTTTATTTTTTGACCAAAGCATTTTTAGTGTTGTTGAAAACTTCTGTAGGAAAGTCTCATATGCTACCCCTCATGCAAAATTTTAATATTGGAAAACTAGGGTTTTCCAATCCATTTTTCCTATTCCACGCTTTCATACTTCCATTACCAGTTTTGCAACCCGGCACAAAACAATTGGACGACATTACAACACGTTTGATAGCCGTATTACAGAAAAATTGTTAAATTTAAACGTAGTAAACACGGTAAGCATACGATTTTCAGCCACAATTGGAACACTCACGCCGCGGTGACGTATAGCTGTACTAGAGAACTTACGACACGAAAAGCGGCCACTTTCACAACAAATCGTCCCATCTCCTCCTCTCTAACCTCCATGGTTGTGACAGATATGTCAAACAGACACCAATGAGTCATGTATTTTTCAATTAATTTCAAAATAATGAGCACCCCATATGTACTGCAGAAAGTTTCTATGCGAATAGATTGAAAATTTTACATGACAGAGAGAGGGCAACATTATAGCTACAATTATTCGTAGTGAGGTTATGGGCACTGTTATTGGTTTTATGCAAAGTTTTACGTTATTCTGTTAATTTGAGACTTGTGGAATTTTGTGGAGCAATGTGTGCACAAAAAGGACAAATTCATGAAGACATGGCAAACGTTTTGGGAACATCTTGTCCTCCATACACAATGGTCAAAAAATGGGCAGCCGAATTGAAACAGGGGAAGAAACGGCATTGAAGATGATTCTCGCAGTGGAGGACCTACTTCTGCTACCACTGAAGAAAACATCGATTTGATTCACGATACGGACATGGCAGATCTGCGAATCAAGATTCCAGAAATAGCAGAGGCTGTGGGCATATCCTATGAACGGGTTCAAAACATTTTAAGTAATGAGTTAGGAAAGTCGAAAGTTGTTGCAAGGTGGGCTTTTTGGCTTCTGATAATTGATTAGAAACGTGTTCGTTTTCAAACGTCGCTGCTCTGTTATGAGGCTGATCCTAATAATTTTATTTAAAGATTTGTTATCTACCACCAATGACACATAGATTCACTATTATCAGCCTAACTCAAAGCAGCAGTCGAAACAGTGAAAGCATAAGGGCTCACCACCTCCCAAAAAAGCAATGGTGGTGCCGTCCTTTAGTAAAGTGATGGCTTTGGTTTTAGGGACGGGATGGGAATATTGCTGGTGGATTCCTTTCTTAAGGATCAAACCATAACAGGACAATACTACTCTAACTTTTTACATCAACTTCGTGAAGAAATTCAAAGAAAGCAAACTGAAATGCTAACGAAACGTATCCTACACCATCAAAATGAAGCTTTGGCGTAAACATCAACAGTTGCGATGGGTGAAATTCATCGGTACGGTTTTGAATTGGTACTTCATGTTCCCTCAGACTTCCATCTATTTCTGAAGCTCAAAAACACCTAGGAGGGCAAAGATTTTTGTCCACGGAAGAAGCTGTAGCAGCCATAACGGGGTATTTTAAAAACCAGGACGAAGCTTTATCAGACTGGGATCACAGCATAAAAAGGGATTATATTGAAAAATAAATAAATAAACTCCTGTGTTAGGCTGTGAAGTTTTCAATCTCTCTTGAATTTTTCAAGTTTTTCCGAGTTAGATTTTATAACGTTTTTCATTGAAAGGTTGTTGTGTCACACTAAAAAATTTAAAATAGTAATATGGCAATGCTTCAAATTAAAATATTTCTCAACCTTGCAATGAAATTAAAGATACTTAAGTAATGCTTATCGTGAATATATTTTGTACATGATACATAATATGTGGATATACATATAATAAAGCACAAAGCTGCTATTTAAATATCAAATTTATTTGAAATATGTTTTTGTTTATAAAAATAACAGGGATTTACTACATATATACTTACAAACTATTCTAATTAAAACAAGTTTTGTATTTTTATAATTGGATAATATCAACTGAAGCATATTAATACAATTAAAAAAGGGGTCAAATATAATGTACACCAAATTAAATCATACATCCCTAGCGCTGTTCACCAAAAAATTTAATAAACATCAAAAAATCTTAATGGAACCCGAATTATTATACTCCGGGAAATGGGAACAGCACCACTAAAATAGCTATGTTGCGTATTGTTTTACCATTGCTTACATTTTAAATTCCATATGTCTATCGATTTTACTAAATGTTCAACAAATTTAGAACGCTCAAGTTATGCGTCCGTGCCGTACATAATACATATTTGCGCTATTAATTTATATTTAGTCTCTCGAAAAAACTACTTGTGCTTCCAATAATTATTCTGTTACTCCAAAAATGAAATAAACTCGGGCATTTCTCCTTGTCGCTTCCAGACAAACTTCTTTCAGGCTTCAGCTTTCAGCCACACACTGTGCTTTGTAGCTTTTACAGTGAGTGTAACCAGTGTATTGCCGTATGAAATTACTTAATAAGTTTCATTTTCATTTTTGTTTTGTGAATTTTGTGTTAGATTTATATATATATATTGATTTATTTCCAAGAATTCTTCAGACTTATTTCCATGTTCCCATTTATAAACGACACCGAATAAAAATGATAGATTTTTCTTATAAGTGATATCTAAATATGAGATTTATAATTCTTGTTAGTTTAGGCTAAGAATTATAAATCTGGGAATACTTTTAAAATTGAATGTGGTATAAAATATAGTAAACATTGTGTATTTTTTTAAACAAATAGTATTTTTAACTGCTAAATAATATAAGACACTGACGAAATTTAAATATCTGGGTACCATGTTAGAATTAAATGTGGAATAAAATTTGATGAACATATAGCATTTTTAGCCAACAAAAGTTATTTTTAGGAACAAATAATATAAGAGACTAGCATGATATCAATATTTGGTTGTCGCTCTAAGATTATGTATTTTCTTAATTTTGGTGAGCATTTAGTATTTTTGGGAAACGAAAGTATTTTTTGCACGAAAAGATTGGGTAAATTTGGTAGACTGTTAAATAATACCCATTAAAAAACAATACCATTATAAAAAATACTATTTAACAAAAATAAGAGGAAGAGCAAAAAATAGTAGTTTATTTATCTAGAACGAAAAGTGACATTTTAAAGGCCGAGGCATCAGCCAAGGACGGAATTACTTGCGAGGACCTTTAAAAACACTTTTCGTTCGTGGTGAATACAGCGGTTTATTTCATACTGCAAGTTTAATGAATTTTAAATAAAAAGTTGTAAATCGTTTCAAATTTAATGTTAACAACTGACGTATAATTTTAAAGTACTTGAACTTTAATATTTTACTTTAATGTACTAAGACTTGAATGTTCCATTTTTTGTACTGGAAGTAATCCAAAATATGCCATTTTTGACATCAGTATGAAATAAAGGAAATTAAGAGTTTTTCGAGTCTTTTTGGAATATTTACAATTTTTTGGCATACTTTGTATGCAATGTGCTATCAACATTTGGGAAAAACTCTAAATTTTCAAATGATAATATTTTATTAATGGACTTAGTTTTATTTAAACAAAATTACGAAAAGAAATGCTTTTTATAGTGACACAATCCTGAAAGGTTACCAAAAATGCCATGACTGTTTTTGGAAATATTCATAAAATTGCACCAATATATGCAAATGGTTCAGTTCATTTGTTGAGCATTATATATTTGCAAACCCACATGGTGGCAGCTTCTATTTAAAAAAAATATATAAATCGGCTTGCTGGAAGTTTCAAAATAGGTGCCGAAAGAAAACTTTTCACATGCTAAATATATAGATATGTATACTATCAAAAAAATATAGCAACTGGCGCGGAACCTTAAGAATTTTAGCGCAGGTAGGTTTGTATATACCCACACCTACCTATACACAATTCGGTTGGTCTTGTGAGTTAGGATCAAACGGCATTGATTCATTTAACCTGCGTATCAACACATGGTTACTATTTAAAATGGAAAACTCCACCTTCAATGCTGCGCGAAGATAACTTTTTCTGAAGTTCTGTGCCGGTTGCTATAGAAAACATGTATATACCAGTGCCTTCATAGTAAACTAAGCGGTGAAAATATCAAGATACCCTAATTTTCGAAAATTTTGGTTGTGCCTTGTTTTCTTCTAATTATTGTTTCAGTATCGCAGATTTTTTTTTCTGAGCAAGACCCATATGCTCATCCCATTCCTCAATCTGGTTCGATTTATTGCTTTATGAGCTTTTTTAAAGGTGCCATCTTAACTTGTTAAAATTGTCAGTGTCATATGACAGGAGCTTGTTTGAATTTGTCACCATAAAGAAAGATATGAATGTGTATGAAGAAGTTAGAAGATTAGAAAATGTGTAAGTTCTAGTAGATCTTTATGTTGAAAGTTTGTAACATAGTTGATTTTTTTACTGTTTACTGTTCTCACTCGAACTATTTTTTCTGTCAAGAATGAGAAAGTATAAAAGAGTTCTAGATCGACCTCAAAAATTTAGTTTTCTTAGGAAAAAGTTAGTTTTGTTATTTTTAACCAAAATCCATAGTTGAGCTTTGTTATATAAAATTTTTCATAAAAGTTAAAAATAAGAGTCAGTACTTTGCTTAAGTTCAATATTACATTTAAATTTTTTTTTAATGTTTTGTATACTTTATCATAAGTTTAATCACTGTGACTTCCTAAGACAAGTAAATTTTTTTATCAAGAACGACTTTTCCCTGAAGAATAAAAAATTCGATAGTTTACAAGAGTGTAGTACCTACCCCATCGGGAGACGCACTCTATCTTGGTGTGCTATTTTCCTCATTTTCTAATAAATTTTCTTGTATTTTTGGACAAATAAGTGGATCAATTCCCAATTTCTGCTTTTTAGTAACTGGTTGTAGAACTAGATAAGCAACAATACATATGAATTGAATATATAAAATGGAATTATATTCTTGTTTTTGTTAAATTGGAATAATAAAATCCATTAAGTAGTACTGACTATTTTTTATATAAGTACATTCTAACAATGTTGTATAATCATTTACCCAGACAATAAGTAGTCGCAGTAATTGCAGAAAGTGTTTCTCACTTTCGTTTTTTAACTGTTGGTTGTGCATGTCAATTTGACTTTATACATAGCTTCAAATATGATACACATAAGTGGTTAATTTTTCTTTTCAAAATGTTGACAACAGAACAGGAAACTCAAATTGTTAAATGGTTTTATCGAGGTCATTCCACGAATGAAATCGCAAATAATTTGTTTGTTATGGCATACAATGTGACAGTAAACACCAGTTTGGTCTTCAATGTTAAACATTTGTTTGAGGAAACTGGTTCTGAAAATCCATCATGTAAGTGCTCAAAGGAATGGAAGCCTCAAAATGAAGAAGCTGAAATGCGGGAACAGAAAATGACACTTTGTCAACAAGCACCCTTGCAGAAAATCCAGAAATTAATGCCGGAAAATCAGAAGTGCATAGACTACTTAAAAGGAATGGTTTCAAGTCTTTCAAAGTTAAAACGACACAAGAGGTTTTCACAGCTGACCATGGTCGTCGAATGGAATTTTGTGAAGATGTGATGGATAGAGTAAACAATAATTATGAATTTCTTAGAAATATTCTGTTTAGTGACGAATCGACTTTCCTGTTACATGGTCGTCATAATTCTTCGGTAGTGAGATACTGGTCCCAAGAAAACAGTCACCAAACAATAACTTTAAGAACTCAATACCCCCAAAAACTTAACTTTTGGGCTGGTATACTGGGGGACACTATTATAGGATAATTTTTTATTGACGGGAACCTCAATGGCCAAAAGTATTTGCAACTGCTTGACAAGCAAGTGATACCAGCAGTTCAAGGCTTACAAAACATTGATATGGCCCACATCTGGTATCAGCACGACCGATGTCCTGCTCACAATGCGGCTAAGGAATATTTAAATCAATATTTCCTTATCGTATTATTAGCACCACATGAGACATAAAATGGCCACCAAGATCTCCTGATTTGTCCCCAAATATATATTTTTTTTTTGGGCCACAAACAATTTATACCCATCAGCATCAAAGAGATAACAACGTGGATGAGCCCTGAATAAAACTTCTTGAAGCCTCTCAAAATATCACTCTTGCGATGTTAAGAGAAATTAGACCAGAATTTTATGATCGCCTGGGATATTGTCTGGCTCAACAAGATGTTTTTTATTTTCCGTTGCTTAGTGAATTAAAATATTTGGTTCGGCTAAGCAAAAAATGAGAGTAGTAACTAAGCGCCAAGTAATGCATTGAAATGCTCGTATTCAAAATTTCTGGGGACAACACGTATATCCCCCGCAGACCTCGGTGGAATATAAACTGCACCCACTATAAGATAAGTTGACTGACAGGAAATTTTTACAAACAAGTGTTTAACATTAGTGTTAGTAACATAAATACGGCTACTGCAGAGATGGTTCCGAACAGCTATCAAAACACCACTACCTCTACTAAAAACACTAGTTTCACTATTCCGATCCTTCCTGAACACAGTGTAGTTCGAGAGTCCCATTTCATTATCAGAAATGTCACTCTGCAACCATGCCTCAGTAAAAATTATTAAATCATAATCACTATTGGTAGTTACTGCAATTTGTAACTGTAATTTGGTCCGAAGGCCACGAGTATTTTGATAGTACACAGTTAGTAGTTTTTTGAGTTACTACGGGAAGTGGCATCCACAATTGTAGGAGCACCATTTAGGTATTTGATTGTTTTATTAGTAACCCCTTCCTTATTAAACCGCTCAATTTTGGCCTTTTTTTTTTTAAAGTAATCTGTTTGCGCTAGAGTCTGATCAGATTTAATTTGCACATTAGGCACTGCAATTTTATTCTTGTTTCTTAAATTATTTTTTGCTTCTTCACAAGAATTCAGAATAACTTCTAAACGATGTAGGTATTATACTATATCAAATTTTTCTAACCTAAAAAGTTTCAAGTTATTTAGTATCCACTTCGATATCTCAACAGTTCTTTGACTGAGTTTTTGTCTACGTGGGCTTTTCTGAATAGGAGTTACCATGAGGTTGTTGAACGTTGAAAAGTATAACATTTTTAGCTCGCTGTTGACGTTAAAACATTTCTGAGATCAAAGCCTCGTTGTGACCCATATCCAGCTTATTTGCACATTCATAACATATTGTCACCATTGATCAAATTTACTCTCAAGTAGCTGCTGCAGTTCCTTAATTAACTCTGGTACACGAAAAACACCAACCTTACATGGTTCACAAAAGATTAGCAGTTTTCTCTTACGTAACTTTAAGCATCTTATTTCGGTTTCGGATATTTCTCCACACTTTTTGCACAGCTCTCTTTTACAGCCATCACATGGAAATAGTTGATCATCTTCTTTATCGCATTTAAAGCATAATTTAGTCATACTGAAATTAGTAAACAGCCGACTTTAAGGTTATGTGTTTACACCTAAAATGTGAGTTTGACATTTCTTGTTCATAACAAGGTGCAATAACCAACATACGTTTTTGAAAAACAAAAATAAGCATGCTGTGTTCTATATCAAGGGTGCTGTGCTAGTAACTGCAAGAAAGATAGTG
Source organism: Agriotes lineatus (assembly GCA_940337035.1). Classification (NCBI taxonomy): domain Eukaryota; kingdom Metazoa; phylum Arthropoda; class Insecta; order Coleoptera; family Elateridae; genus Agriotes; species Agriotes lineatus. The sequence goes on along the minus strand of CALNHX010003096.1, from coordinate 32,431 downwards.
TATATTCATATTCTGTATTACAGAAGAAGATAGCACGAAAAAGGGATGTTACACATCTTGGCACATAAACGTATGTAATTTTAAATGCTATACTTGTATCCGTCGCCTGCGTTGATTAACAAAAACTTACGCAGGCGACGCTTGTATCTAGTTATGTCATTCAAAATCACTGCATTCGGCTAGCTGGCAGGCTTCAATAAGACGAAGTTTTTGTTAATCAACGCAGGCGACGCTTATAACATAAAATCGTAGCTCTCTTTGTTTGCGTGTAACTATGTTTGTTCGCTAATCTCCTCCGAAGATACTGGACCGATTAAGTTGTACGATGGCTTAAAAGTTTGCTAATTTTCAGACTTATTTAATTAACTTCTCTAGGCAGCAGTATAATTTAATTAACTTCTCTAGGCAGCAGATCGGAGCGCCTATCGCTGTCTACTATTACCTCGGGTGCGCGCATTATTCTAACAGGAGAGTGTGATTCTGCGGTAAGCGTGCTGGCCTATCACGCGGGAGCCCCGGGTTCGATCCCGTCGATTCATCTTTTTTTTAATTTATATTAATGAATCTCTCTTAATTTTGCGAACCGAAACGTAGTTCGGGTGACTCACTAGTTCTTTTATATTTACCCGCAATTTACGTGAAAGTGTAAACGCTTATCACGGTGAAGACGTGAGTCATCGAGTTGAAATATTGATATGTTGTAAAGACTGTTGAATAAAGACGATATGAACAGTTTCCACTTATTATCAAAAACTAAACGTCAGAAATAGTTCAATGGGGTCTTAAATGAAAGATCAAAGTCGTATCTTCCTGTAAGCCATTTTACAGTTTCTGTTTTCTAATTTTCACAAGTAAATTTTACTGTTGGATGACAGAAATACAAATGAAAAATGCCTACAAAAGCGTCGATATTTTAAACACAATTTTACAGCGCAAGCGAATCTGTTACCATTTATAAAATTGCTTATCCTGATTAGCCAACATTCGTCTTTGAAATGAAGCCTTGTTTAAGTTCATGCGACGCGTGTGAATCGATAGTAAGTGATTCCTATGTATCAATCTGTCCCTATTATTTCAACATAAGCCAAACGCCAGCCTTAAGTTGGAGGTATATATTGTATACAATAATGGACCTAATATTGATCCTTGGGGTACACCACTGGCTATACTACTAATATCCGAGATTCTATCAGATATCTGCACTGTCTGCTTTCTGTTGGTCTCACTTTGAAGCATTACGGATTACGAAAAAGCATAACTTGTGATTTTAATGGATTAATTATAAGTGAATGTTGTTCAGCTGATTCAATTAAATGACCTAACTCCCTATTTATTATTTTATTCGCAAAGAGAATACCATTAGAAAGAAAAGAGTGGTAAATCTGTGTGTCATCGGCATAAAAATGATCATTACAGAATTGAAAGCAGTTATTTAAGTTGGAGGTATATATTGTATACAATAATGGACCTAATATTGATCCTTGGGGTACACCACTGGCTATACTACTAATATCCGAGATTCTATCAGATATCTGCACTGCCTGCTTTCTGTTGGTCTCACTTTGAAGCATTACGGATTACGAAAAAGCATAACTTGTGATTTTAATGGATTAATTATAAGTGAATGTTGTTCAGCTGATTCAATTAAATGACCTAACTCCCTATTTATTATTTTATTCGCAAAGAGAATACCATTAGAAAGAAAAGAGTGGTAAATCTGTGTGTCATCGGCATAAAAATGATGATTACAGAATTAAAAGCAGTTATTTAAGTTGGAGGTATATATTGTATACAATAATGGACCTAATATTGATCCTTGGGGTACACCACTGGCTATACTACTAATATCCGAGATTCTATCAGATATCTGCACTGCCTGCTTTCTGTTGGTCTCACTTTGAAGCATTACGGATTACGAAAAAGCATAACTTGTGATTTTAATGGATTAATTATAAGTGAATGTTGTTCAGCTGATTCAATTAAATGACCTAACTCCCTATTTATTATTTTATTCGCAAAGAGAATACCATTAGAAAGAAAAGAGTGGTAAATCTGTGTGTCATCGGCATAAAAATGATCATTACAGAATTGAAAGCAGTTATTTAAGTTGGAGGTATATATTGTATACAATAATGGACCTAATATTGATCCTTGGGGTACACCACTGGCTATACTACTAATATCCGAGATTCTATCAGATATCTGCACTGCCTGCTTTCTGTTGGTCTCACTTTGAAGCATTACAGATTCCGAAAAAGCATAACTTGTGATTTTAATGGATTAATTATAAGTGAATGTTGTTCAGCTGATTCAATTAAATGACCTAACTCCCTATTTATTATTTTATTCGCAAAGAGAATACCATTAGAAAGAAAAGAGTGGTAAATCTGTGTGTCATCGGCATAAAACTGATGATTACAGAATTAAAAGCAGTTATTTAAGTTGGAGGTATATATTGTATACAATAATGGACCTAATATTGATCCTTGGGGTACACCACTGGCTATACTACTAATATCCGAGATTCTATCAGATATCTGCACTGTCTGCTTTCTGTTGGTCTCACTTTGAAGCATTACGGATTACGAGGAAAAACAAGACAGACATATTTGGCAGTAGTAGACAGTAGGGATGCGCCGAAGCGGGTTTTTTCTGCTTCGGCCGAATACCGAATACTCATCCTAAAATTTCGCCGAAGCACGAAGCTTCGCCCGAATCATAATACCTACCTAAAAATGAACATCTAAAAAAAAAACTAATACCTACATAATTTTTTTATTATAGTAATAAAATAAGAAAATAAAAATAATTTGTTTGAACAAGCGGTTTATTTAGCAAATAAATTTTAGAAACACAAGCGAAATAATAAACGACACAGATATTGTAATACGAAATAACAGACCTACCAACGACCATATCAAATATTTGTAAAAAACATAAGAACTACTTAAACACAAAAATAAAGCTTTTTTTCTTTATGCAGTTCCACAAATTTTTAATTATCACACAACACAATATTTCCAAACAACATTTATTTTTTTATTAATTTTGAATAAATGTAGTCTAAACCAGGGTCTAAACTTTAGCTCAAAACGCGAAATGAAATAAATATTTTCTAACCACGCATAGCAAATTTCTGAGTTGTGACAAGAATTTTTTTGTTTGCATGCTTCGGCCGAATCAGGCCGCCGAAGCGGCCGAAACAGAATAACTAAAAAATAGGCCGATTCGGCCGAATACCGAAGCCGAATCGATGCTTCGGCGCATCCCGAGTAAACAGGGAAAATATTCAAATTTGTATTTTGTGCCATGAAGGAGCAGTTTTAATTTTGAAAAATTATAATTGAGCATTTCTACAAACTTTGTAGCATTTTGCTGGAATAGCTACACTTACAACAAAATTATAGGTAGTTTTTATGTTTTTAATGGTCGTCAATATTATTTTAGGTTCACTAGTAGCCAAGAGAAGACTACCAGTAATTGTCAAAACACTACCAGCTAGCCGGACTTCATTAAAATCTAATGAGAGTTACTTCGTAAGAGCAAAACTACCCTTTTTTGTCGCAACAACGTACACAGAAGCATCGAAGTATAGATATAGTTTTATTTAGATAATATAAATAGATTTAATAGCATATTACATAGCAAAGGTTTTGCAAGGAGCAAAGGAAAATCAAGATCCTCTTAAAGTTTTAGTTATTGCTAAATATTTTAAACGGCTTAAACGTAGAGAGCAGACTTCTGATTAATTTAGTATTTGTATATAATTTTAGTTGGATTTCAATCATTCTTTTAAGCAAAACTAGTTACAGATTTACCATGATCTGTTTTGGTAAAATAAATAATTCCATGGCTTTCTTCTTCATGCTGATGTAAAAAAATTGAAAAATAAATTTTTCTTGAAAAATAGCAAATATTTTCAAAGTTAATTAATCTTATAAATTGTAGACAAGTTATAACAGAATTCGTACACTGAAAAGAAAACCACGTTGCTTTTGCATTTTAATAAATGTAAAATTTGACGTATTGACATTTCTCTATGATTTATTAAGTTAATTCTTCAATCAAAGATCATTCCTGCAAAACTCTTGTCTAGCCAGATTTAATTTTTTTTATTTGCTATGATTGCTAGAAAGCAATTAAACTCGGTTCAACTCTTAGGAAAAAACCCTCACGTTAAGCGCTTGTCTTTTCGTCAATTTCTTCTTGTTTAATTTAAGTAACAAATTGTTTATAAAATTATAATCTTTAAAACAAGAGTTGAGCTTTCATGATTCTACTGTTGAAAAATTCATATTAATATTATATATAACATTGACGTATTTCTACATTTGATCATTGAATGAAAAATCCTGACACATACGTATTAGGTATTGAGAAAAAGTAACTTACTGGAGTTTTAGTAGATGGCGAATTATCAATTTAAAAATTCAGTGAGTTACTACATTAAAGTAAAATGCTATAACATTTACTGTACAATCTTGCATTAAAATATTTATTGTGATTCTATCAAAAAAGTTTGTATAAGATTTAAATGAGTTACTTGTAGTACTTAACTTCATTTTTCCCGCTGCTGATCATGTAAGTCAGTGATACAGCCTTAGTAACAAAACGTGTAAGTCGGTGATTATATTTGTTTGCTGCGCTTTTTCTTGACAACGGAACTTAATATTATTATTAAGTTTCTAGGATAATAAAATGAGCAAAGCAAGATGCAGATTTAGACGTTTTGTTTCTAAATTGCAAGTGTTTATGTGACAAGTGACACTCACAGGTAACACGACTCACGAAAACTAATCCTGGTGAAAGGTGACAAACCAAACGATTTTTTCAAAAATCTAGGAAAATTACAATAAGCAGCGGGAAAAATATAATAAGATAACTCGGAATGTATCGCCTATTATCATTTTCGGCAGGCAACAAGCCGCGACTTCGTCTTGGCTTGTACTTGCCTACCTCAAATGTTAATAGGTCCTTACATTCCTTGTGACTTAACTTCATTTTATTTAAATGCAATGCAAATGTCTAGACATAAGTATTAAGTGTATGCCAATTGCAACTTTAAAATGTTTAGGTAGACTAGATATTAATAAAAGTAGTAACCAGGGCCAGTTAATTTTATTTATTAAATAAGTAGCCGCATTAGATGAACAAGGTTATAAAAACAGCACGGGTGTTAACACTAAACATTCTTGAAAAAACTTGATTGTAAGTATGTTTGCCCTGCAGTTTCCCAGAGACGTTTGTTTTCAATATAAAATGCTGATGGAATTGCTTTGAAACTTCACTTATAATTTATATTTGTTTACAAGCTCTGTCAAATCAGCTTAGTATACTTCCAGTTCTTTAATTTTGTCAATACAAATGCAAATAAATTAAAATTCAAATGAAAATCGTACGACGCTCATTAATGACCAATATAAAAATTAATTCACGAGCCGTAACCCAGACAACTAAAAAATTTCTTGGAAATTTTTTGTAGGTAGACATTACTTCTTTTTAGGGTTTGTGTCGTTACGATTTTCTTACCGAATCTGCATTCGAGCATTAATTCATATCCGGAAATTATTTTTTGTGCATTTCAACAACGTCCTAATTTGTCCTCGCGTCCCGCTCGGGCAAATTAATACGACATTGTTGGGATGCACTCAAAAAAATTTCCGGAAAGAATTAATGCTCTTGTGAGATTATGTGTGAAAATATTCAATAGTATAAGGAAATACAGTTGTGGCCAAGAAAAACTACACACTTTTTGACCTAACTCTCAAAATGCGAAAACTGGCTGACACCATGGGCGTAGCCAGGGAGGGGCATTTATAAAGAGCAACATTTCAAAAAAAGAAGCTACGATCTGCAGCAGATTTGCGGAAACTGATGATATTTCAACTTATAATTTTTGTAATTTGTAAAAAATAAAATAAAACTATAATAATAATAATAGTAGTTCATTGTGTAATTAAATATATGCCCCCCTCTAACTGGAATCCTGGCTACGCCCTTGGCTGACACTGACAATTCTAATTAATAAATGTCATCAAAAGTCATTATTCAGATCTAAACAATGACTTTTGATGATAATTATTAATTAGAATTGTCAGTGTCCGCATCTGTTTTCGCATTTTGAAAATTAGGTCAAAAAGTGTTCCGGTTTTTTTGGCTACCGCTGTACCACACAAATTTGAATTTAAATTGCCCGCCAAGTTCCGCGTAGTGTAGCGACAAAATTACAGTGATCTATAAAGTTTGGTATTTTGTTTTGTTCTAAATCTTGTCAGAAAGTCCAGGTGTCGCGCAAGTTCCTGCCCCTACTTCTGAGTAAGGGAGTGAGGTTTCTATTTCCTTTCTTGTCTGTGCAGTAGGCGTGTTCTTGATATTGGCGGTTGACGGTTACGTCCCAACAACTGTAAACTTTTCGAATTCGTAACTCGCGCCACCGGCACAGCTTGCGCGCGCTTTATTAAATTGGTAACTCCTGACTCCCTGAGCCACTCCTGGCATATAGGCCATTCAGTAAACACAAAAACATATAAATTTTTTTAAAGTTGGCATATACATAAAATTTGTCTGCTAGGGATTCTGTATTTTGTTTTGCAAAGGTTTCCATACCTGCATAAAGATGATTTTGAATTTAAAAATTACAATTAATAAATATCGTTAATTCAGTGTCCAAGTACATACTATTCTGGAAATTCTTGCCTGAACTTTTATAAAATGTAATAAAAATACTTATTAATATATGCTACATCAATAGTATCCAACACAGTATTTGTTTAATATCCTTAAAAGTAGTTATGATAGATACTAATTAAATGTCACACTCTTAACCTATTTGTTTTAGTAACTTTTTGTAAGTACATTCTTAGACAAAAGATGAATTTGGAAGTACACTCTTGAAATTTTAGAAATCAAAGGCCACTTTGTGTTTTTATGTTTAGTGAACAGACTATATGCGCAGTAATTTTTCGGGGACACCAACATCAAAGTGCCGACCATATACAGAGTGCCTGAATTTCGTAGGGACTACATGGGTAACTTTTGTATTTGAAGAGATAGAGAGATGGTTAAATTAGCAAAAAGGTGCAGGTTTGAGGGCTCATTAACAATCCATCTTCAAATTTTACTTGTCATGGCCCACCGAAATAAGATGCTTAAAGTTACGTAAGAGAAAACTGCTAATCTTTTGTGAACCATGTAAGGTTGGTGTTTTTCGTGTACCAGAGTTAATTAAGGAAGTGCAGCAGCTACTTGAGAGTAAATTTGATCAATGGTGACAATATGCCATGAATGTGCAAATAAGCTGGATATGGGTCACAACGAGGCTTTGATCTCAGAAATGTTTTAACGTCGACAGCGAGCTAAAAATGTTATACTTTTCAACGTTCAAGAACCTCATGGTAACTCCTATTCAGAAAAAGCCCACGTACACAAAAACTCAGTCAAAGAACTGTTGAAATATCGAAGTGGATACTTATAACTTGAAACTTTTTAGGTTAGAAAAAATTGATATAGTATAATACCTACATCGTTTAGAAGTTATTCTGAATTCTTGTGAAGAAGCAAAAAATATTTTAAGAAACAAGAATAAAATTGCAGTGCCTAATGTGCAAATTAAATCTGATCAGACTCTAGCGCAAACAGATTACTTTAAAAAAAATAAGGCTAAAATTGAGCGGTTTAATAAGGAAGGGGTTACTAATAAAACAATCAAATACCTAAATGGTGCTCCTACAATTGTGGATGCCACTTCCCGTAGTAACTCAAAAAGCTACTAACTGTGTACTATCAAAATACTCGTGGCCTTCGGACCAAATTACAGTTACAAATTGCAGTAACTACCAATAGTGATTATGATTTAATAATTTTTACTGAGGCACGGTTGCAGAGTGACATTTCTGATAATGAAATGGGACTCTCGAACTACACTGTGTTCAGGAAGGATCGGAATAGTGAAACTAGTGTTTTTAGTAGAGGTAGTGGTGTTTTGATAGCTGTTCGGAACCATCTCTGCAGTAGCCGTATTTATGTTACTAACACTAATGTTAAACACTTGTTTGTAAAAATTTCCTGTCAGTCAACTTATCTTATAGTGGGTGCAGTTTATATTCCACCGAGGTCTGCGGGGGATATACGTGTTGTCCCCAGAAATTTTGAATACGAGCATTTCAATGCATTACTTGGCGCTTAGTTACTACTCTCATTTTTTGCTTAGCCAAACCAAATATTTTAATTCACTAAGCAACGGAAAATAATTAGTAATTTCTAGTTTTTACTGATTTTGTAATAAAATACGGAATCAAAGTCAAAAATAGTTACACGATACAAATTATACTTAAATTCTAACAAACACAATATTAACCTAATGAATAACAAATAGCTAAGTTCATTTTATTAAATGTTCAAAAACATCTTGTTGAGCCAGACAATATCCCAGGCGATCATAAAACATCGCAAGAGTGATATTTTGAGAGGCTTCAAGAAGTTCATCCACGTTGTTATCTCTTTGATGCTGATGGGTATAAATTGTTTGTGGCCCAAAAAAATATATATATTTGGGGACAAATCAGGAGATCTTGGTGGCCATTTTATGTCTCATGTGGTGCTAATAATACGATGAGGAAATATTGATTTAAATATTCCTTAGCCGCATTGTGAGCAGGACATTGGTCGTGCTGATACCAGATGTGGGCCATATCAATGTTTTGTAAGTCTTGAACTGCTGGTATCACTTGCTTGTCAAGCAGTTGTAAATACTTTTGGCCATTGAGGTTCCCGTCAATAAAAAATGATCCTATAATAGTGTCCCCCAGTATACCAGCCCAAACGTTAAGTTTTTGGGGGTATTGAGTTCTTAAAGTTATTGTGTGGTGACTGTTTTCTTGGGACCAGTATCTCACTACCGAAGAATTATGACGACCATGTAACAGGAAAGTCGATTCGTCACTAAACAGAATATTTCTAAGAAATTCATAATTATTGTTTACTCTATCCATCACATCTTCACAAAATTCCATTCGACAACCATGGTCAGCTGTGAAAACCTCTTGTGTCGTTTTAACTTTGAAATACTTGAAACCATTCCTTTTAAGTAGTCTATGCACTTCTGATTTTCCGGCATTAATTTCTGGATTTTCTGCAAGGGTGCTTGCAGGGGCGGATGGGGTGGGGTAAACCGGCCCGGGAAACCATTAACACCGGCCCGGTCCATTTTTATTTAAAAAATTGTTAGGCACTTTTTACTAAGGGAGCTATAAAAATAAGTACATACTTATTCGTATTTTTCAAACGCTTTTAATATTTCTCTAAGTAAAAATACATGATATGTACATGTTAGGATAAATAAAAACTAATGGCAACTAGTTCCTGGTGCTGTTCATTAGTATTGGACAGAAAAAAAAGTGAAACACATCATATTTTTTGAAAAAGTTGGCCTACACACTGCTTATATTTTTGTTTTCATAAATATAGATATTAATATGTCGGTGCTTAATATAAAAGCGAGCCTTTAAACAAATCGCTTTCTTCGGCCAAAACATTGATTACTTCGTTCAGGCCCGGATTGGCTCCTTTGGGGCCCTCGGCTAGAGACCGAAGAGGGGCCCCGTTGTCGGGGGGGGGGGGGGGGGGATATGGAATACCCCCCAGGGTAGGGGGAGACCCCGGCTCCCCCGGAAAATTTTTGAAAATTACATGCTTGAAAACCACATTTTCCGCTATTTTGGCACTTGAAAAGTAGTTGAGTAAGTGCAAGATCTTTATCAAAAATTAAGGTTTTCTCTTGTAGTTTCCTTACTTTTACAAGACATTTTTATATTATTTTTATTATATCTAAACTAGCTACAAGCTGGAAAAATAAGATCTCATTTTATCATAATGATCACTTATTATATGTAAGTCCAAGTAATAAACTGTTTTAAATATAACACTGTAATGGTTAAAAAGTGACAATATTTTCTTGTGTTCATTGATAATAAGAAAAAGTTGAAGAAAAAAATCTTAATGGTTATTTACAACAAACAAAAAAACTTTAGATTAAAAATACACACTTACTTTACATCAACAAAAACGAATGTTTAATATTAATATATAAATATATTCAAAAACTTGATATTCATTTTATAGACTAAACATTTTTACAGATACAGCGAACTAAGAAACTGAACTTCTGTGTGTTGATTTTTTTACTAACCTAACAGCTTTTTGGCCAGTTGTTCACTGGTCCTGACTACTTCATCTATAATTACATCTTTATCCAAGTTGTAAAATAATAGTAGAGAGGCCAAACTAAATTAACTCGTCAAATAACGATTTTCGTGGGACCGAGTAGGTTTATACCGACAAGTGGTATCTTCTTATTCGGTGGTGTTTCCTGAGTATGAAAAATCATGTTGTCGCTTTCTCAGCCTGTGGAGTGAGGAGCTATGACGTCACAAAGATGGCCATTCTTGGTTCCAGGTTTTAGTAAAGAAAACCAGGGTTGGACCTAAACATCCAAAAAGAAAGTTCTACCTAGCAGCAAACTGTTTAGTACCCTCCTCTTAGTAAGTGGTAAAAAGTTGCACAACATTGCGCGTCGGGTTTAGGCGGGAGGGGGGTGGAAAGCTAGAAAGGTGTTAAAATGGTAGGTTTCAACAGTTTTTCGCGAATATCTCGTTAACTATGAGGTTTAGCGCAAACTTTATCTTATACAAAATTAATTTTTATTTAATTTACAATAATAATGGTCTTATGCATTTTTGACTTCCCGACAAGGGTTACAGAGATATGGAAGGGGTAATGATGTCATTGTTTTCCAGTTAGCTTGGGATTCATCGTACTCACTTAAAAATGAGTGTTTCGTTATAAAGAGTATGTTTAGTTATAAAAAGTACTTAGCGACGCATCAATAAGATAGGAACATTTGTATGTGTGTATGTATGTATGTTGGTACAGAGCTGGCAACTCTGCTACTATATAGGTGGAAACACCAAATGATGAAGAATCGTCGAAAGACGCCCTATGCTTCTACAGGAGCAAAAACGTATATACGGCTATGTGTATGTATATGATAATTGTTAAGGACTTTATAAACTTTTGCCGCCTCTCTTACATGCTGAGTTCATGCTGTGCGCAGTGGACTCCCGTGCCGGCATCCGATTCCAAAACACTTACGTTTCATCTGTCAAAGTGGCAGCATGCAAACCGGTCACGCACTACGAAAACTAATTCTTTGTAAATGTTAAACTGTTCGTGTTAATTTATAGCAATAAATTACTACTTCTGCTTTTCAACGTGCGTATAATTCAGTGAAACCTACAATCCATACAGTCCACAAATTCCAAGGCGAGCAAGGCGATCAGCGGTTTTCCAGATACCGAAATCGATCCCGATTAGTGCTCAAACATTGGTCCTACAGAACCGGATTTAAACCACATTAGGTCATTGCGGGTCCAAAACAGCGACAGCATTCGACAATATTGGTCATAGGCAAGTACAAAGCATATTCAGTTTGTATTGCATCGCATACAATCGGCCGCAAGGAAGCAGCGTCCAATTTCGCAGCAACGCGTGGAACAAAGAGGGAGCATGCGGTGCCCGTAGCGAGAGGAAGGAAGACAGCAGACGGTAGATACCCAAACGCCGAGTCTCGCGCCAAATTCGTGCAGGTGTGGAGCCAGCGGCCAGCTGCAAGCGAGACGGTAGTAGGAACAGAAAACCGGCAAGGCGGCACACACCAAGATCAATGTAAGCCTGATTTTCCTATGCATAAATTTGGTTTATTTCGTCTGTGTTTGCATGTGTGCATAATTTCAGCTGCGTATTATTGCGTAAACAAATGGTTTATGATTCGTATAAACATTTTAATTGCGTGAAATGCCAAGCTATTACGTTTGTTAGCGATATCCCCTGCAGTTTCAAATTGCAGAGCCGTTTGCGTTGTTAAAACAGTCTCGCGTTCGTGGCGCATTTTTGGTCTTGCGTAGTACACGGCCATCCGCGTCGTGATTCATTCCCGCGCTGTACCGGGGTCGTTTTTCTGCGTCGTAAGCGACAAGTTTCTCCCGTTATTAGCAAGCGCTGTCTGAGTTATAAACAAATTCGCGCCAGAGGCGTGCGAAAGGGTTTTATCATTAAAGAATATTTCAGATTCTGCAAGTAGTAAGGCTGCCGCGCGTAGCATTTTGCCTGAAATATCACAGAGTTGACCCGTTGGGTCCGCGGACCAGGGGCGTACGAAAAGTTAGTTCGATCTGTTAAATTGTTTTTAATCTCAACAATTATGGATTCGCTTGTAAGAGTACGAGGCTCTATTAAAGGCAAGCTTACGCGTTTCTCAAATCACGTGCAATCCTTGCAAAAAATTCATGATGAAGATCAATTCTTATCTAGCGCTCAGATTATTCAATTGCAAAAAAGATTGAATGATACAGCCACCTTGTTATCGGAATATTATGCGGTTCATGAACAAATTTTAGAAACCAGTGAGGATACAGAATCTGAAATGCAGCAACAAGTTGAATTTGAGGATTCTTATTATTTTGCAATTTCACAAGCTGAATATTTGATTAATGAATACAACAAACAGTCTGATGTTGCATTAGATCGTTCTGGATCGCCTAACGGTAGCGTAAGATCAACGCATTCAAATTGCAGTTCACATTGCAATAATCAAGCTGTACGCCTTCCTGCCATTTCAATTCCCAAATATTCAGGAAACGTTTCAGAATGGCTCGAATTTCGTGAGATTTTTATTAGTTTAATTCATGAGAATCAAGCGTTAACCAACATTCAAAAGCTGCATTACTTAAAGGCTAGTTTACAGGGTGATGCAAGCCAAATTATAAAAAGTTTAGAGTTTACTGCGGGTAATTATACTCTAGCTTGGGAGGCATTGTGCAATCGATACAATGATCCAAAAATTCTGGTTCATAACCACCTCAAGGCTATATTTGAACTGGAATCTTGCAGTAAGGAATCTGCAACTAAATTACGTACGATTAGCGATATGTTATTCAAGCATTTTGCAGCAATCAAATCATTAGCTACCGAAAGCGAGCTTCTTGATTTTGTTATAATTTATGTAGTTTCTAAAAAACTGGACCCCACTACATTTCGTGAATGGGAGGTCCTTAGAAACCGGTCAAGTTCTGACCTGCCTAATCTTGATGAGTTCAAGGAATTCTTACAAAATACAGCAAATCTTCTAGAAACTCTGGAAGTAAAAAATGTTAAGCTTGTACCCGAAAAGTCTTCCAAGGTACATTCGAAATCATTTGTGTCAGGTACCCCTTCGTGTCCACTTTGTAAAGGATCTCATTCCTTGTACAAATGCGATAAGTTTGTCAAGCTGTCTGTTCTTGACAGAAAGTCAAAGGCAAAAGAGCTCCGCGTATGCTTTAATTGCCTAACTCAGGGTCACCTTGCGAGCCTTTGTAGCTCCAAATATACGTGTAGAAAGTGCAAATCAAGGCACAACACACTTCTTCATGAGGATAAGCCTCAGAACGCTTCTTCTAGTCAACCAGGATCTGCGATGTCGGCAGAAACCCCTGTTGAACTAAACCAATCGATTTCTGCATTCTGTTCGAATGCTTTTCAGGTACTCTTACCTACGGCTACCGCTAAACTCATCGCTGATGATGGTACGCCTCATGTTGTGCGAATCCTGCTGGATTCCGGTTCCCAGTCGAACTTTATACGTTCAGATCTGTGTAAAAGGTTGAAGCTTCCAACTCGCGAAGTCAACGTTACTGTTTCTGGCTTAAGTAAAGCCACTTCTCAAATCAAGGCTAGGTGTGATATCAAGCTGCAAGCCCCTCACACTTCATACGGCATTGGCCTATCCTGTCTTGTTCTCGATGAGATTACGGGTGTTACCCCAAGTTTTCGCGTCCAGCGAAACAGCTTCAAGGTTCCTGATAACATCAAGTTATCAGATCTGTCCTACGACCAACCGGGCACCATCGACATTCTGATTGGTTCGCCCATTTTCTGGCAGCTCCTTTGTATTGGACAAATTGGTCTAGGCCCAAATCTTCCCATCCTCCAAAAGACTCGTTTTGGTTGGATTGTTTCTGGCCCCACAGGCCCCCCTTCTGCGTACCCTGTACAGTGCAATCTTAGCACGATCGAGGATGCTTCTGATCCCATTGCTAGGTTTTGGCAACTCGAACATTACCCAGAGGAAAAGGTTCGCACAAATGAAGAGAACGCCTGTGAGGCACATTTCGTGCAAAATACTCAACGAGAAGCGAATGGTCGATTCGTTGTCTCTATCCCTTTCAAGAAGCCTGTAGAGGTACTGGGCGATTCATTGCAAATCGCTCAGAAAAGATTCTTATCAGTAGAGAATATTTCAGATTCTGCAAGTAGTAAGGCTACCACGCGTAGCAGCTTGCCTGAAATATCCCAGATTTCAGATTCTGCAAGTAGTAAGGCTACCAATCGTAGCATCTTGCCTGAAATATCCCAGATTTCAGATTCTACAAGCAGTAAGGCTACCAATCGTAGCAGCTTGTCTGAAATTTCCCAGATAGTTGACCCGCTGGGTCTGTCAAGCCTTTGGTGGCACGGTCCCACCTGGCTAAGCGAAGGTGAGGCATCTTGGCCTACTTCCATGTTCAATATTTTAGATTCTACAAGTGGTAAGGCTACCAATCGTAGCAGCTTGTCTGAAATATCCCATATTTCAAATTCTACAAGTAGTAAGGCTACCAAGCGTAGCATCTTGTCTGAAAGATCGCAGATATTTGACCCGTTGGGTCTGTTAAGCCTTTGGTGGCATGGTCCCACCTGGCTAAGCGAAGGCAAGGCATCTTGGCCTGCTTCCAAACATGTTCGTGCTGAGCTTCCAGAATTCAAAAAAGAAGTTCAGAGTTTTCCTGTAACCTCTGTTGAACCATTTCCGTTCAATCAGTATTCAAGCTTTGCTCGCTTACAACGAGTCATAGCTTATTGCTTTCGTTTTCATAACAATGCGCGAGCCCCCAAAGCTGATCGTCTTTCTGGGCCCCTTTCTACAGATGAACTGCAATCATCTATTGTAAGACTTGCCAGGTTTTCCCAACGCGAGTCATTTCCTGACGAACTTAAACTGTTGTCACAGAGCAAGCCTGTGAAACAATCTTCTGCTTTGATATCCCTGAATCCCTTTCTGGATTCCGAGGGACTGCTAAGAGTTGGTGGTAGGCTCCACAACTCTCAATTACCCTTTGACAAGAAGTTTCCTCTAGTGATTTCTGGCAAACATCCATTCGCCAAACTCCTAGTATCGCATGAGCATCTTCGGCTTCTCCATGCCGGACCTCAAATGCTGTTAGCTAATCTCAGAGAACGATATTGGATCACCTCTGGCAGAAATATCGTCAAGCAAGTGGTTCATTAATGCTTACGGTGTTTTAGATTCTCTCCTAAGTTAACTGAACCCATAATGGGAGACCTGCCAGCCTCTCGTATTCAATCATCGCCCCCATTTCATACGACTGGTATCGATTATGGTGGACCGTTCATGATAAAGGATCGCAAAGGACGTGGTTCTAAACTAGTGAAGTCCTACCTTTGTCTATTCGTTTGTTTTATCACAAAGGCAGTGCACCTTGAATTGGTCGCTGATCTTTCTACTGAAGCTTTCTTAATGGCTTTTCGCCGGTTTGTAGCTCGTCGAGGCAAACCGCTCCATGTCTACTCAGACAACGGCACTAACTTTGTAGGCGCTAATTCCGAGTTAATCGAATTAGGCAATTTTCTCGCGGAACAAAACCCTTCTATTTCCGAATCAGTCGCGAACGACGGAGTAGCTTGGCATTTTATACCCGCTCACAGTCCCCACTTTGGCGGATTGTGGGAGGCCGGAATCAAGTCCTCCAAACATCACATACGTCGCGTTATAGGTAACGCTAGTCTAAATTATGATGAATTTAGCACTTTGTTAGCACAGGTGGAAGCGACCTTAAACTCCCGACCCCTGTCCCCTTTGTCCTCTGATCCAAACGACCTTCAGCCTTTGACTCCTGCTCATTTCCTGATTGGTCGTCCGTTGGTGTCACTGCCTGATCCCAACGTAACTGAGATAGTCGAGTCTCGGCTGTCTAAATACCAGAGAATACAACAACTACACCAGAATGTGTGGAAGAGATGGAGTAAAGAGTACATCTCGGAACTCCAACAGCGCACCAAATGGCGCACGCATCTTTCGGACCTCCAGCCTGGTTCCATGGTCCTCATCAAGGATGACAATCTACCCCCTCTGAAGTGGAGGTTAGGCCGGGTCACCGAGCTGCACCCTGGCCTTGACGGCGTTACGCGTGTGGCGTCAGTGAACACTGTGTCAGGGATCGTGAAGCGATCCTTCGCCAAATTGTGCCCGCTACCTAGTGTTGTGAACTAGTGCGTCAGCGTTCAGCGCAGTTTTCGTAAAGCCTTTTGGCTCCCCATTGTTCGGGTTTTCTTGTACTAGATTAAGATCCATGTACTATTAGGCTTTGTATATATATGTGTTCATGTTACATGTCAACTCTGTAATGTTTTATTTGAAAGGTTACCCTTTCCAAGGCGGGCGGTATGTTAAGGACTTTATAAACTTTTGCCGCCTCTCTTACATGCTGAGTTCATGCTGTGCGCAGTGGACTCCCGTGCCGGCATCCGATTCCAAAACACTTACGTTTCATCTGTCAAAGTGGCAGCATGCAAACCGGTCACGCACTACGAAAACTAATTCTTTGTAAATGTTAAACTGTTCGTGTTAATTTATAGCAATAAATTACTACTTCTGCTTTTCAACGTGCGTATAATTCAGTGAAACCTACAATCCATACAGTCCACAAATTCCAAGGCGAGCAAGGCGATCAGCGGTTTTCCAGATACCGAAATCGATCCCGATTAGTGCTCAAACAATAATATATCTACATTTCTCCCCTCCTTTGTCGTTTTATCTTCATTTTGCCTATTTTTCTCTTTGAATAATTCATCATATCGTTTTTTTCGTTCCCATTTGTGTTCTTATAATTACACCTACTTAAATTACCTCTATCTTTTGTCATATCATCCTAAAAAGATAAAATCATGTGGATATCATTGAAACAGGGTTAACTACAAACTTTATCTAATAAGCTGTAGTACAAAAAATCTGGTGTGATACACTCACACAACTTCCTTTTACAGTGATCTTATAATTAGTCAAAAATTTCATTTTTAATTTTTAACCATTTGTTAAAAATTTTCAAAAATTACAAATTCTACAAAAACGGTACAAAATCGAGTGTTAGTTGAAGAGACAAATTTTCTCTAGAATTTTAAGGTGAATTCAAAAATGTAATAATATACCGGGTGTTTTATTTAAAATAGGAGTTAATAAAAAAAATAGAAAAAAAACGTAAGAAACCCACTTTAGAAGTATTCAACTGGAAAATCACCTATCTCACATCAATACACATTAAAAATGTAAGAAAAATGTAAAATTTAAAAAAAATCGTTAGAGCCGTTTTTGAAAAAATCGAAAAAAACTGAAAAATCACAAGAGTAAACACCTACTTCCGGTTATGCGATTTTCTTCAAAAGCTTGCTGTCTCATCTACATAGTACACAAAACTTATATATAAAGTTTCAATGCTATACCTCTTTTCGTTTTGGAGATATTCTGTTCACAGACAGACACACAGACAGACAGACAGACAGACAGACCAATGAAAAAAAATATGTTTTTTGGGATCAGGGGACTCTAAAACGTGAAGATCTGTTGAAAACTCAATTTCGAATTTTTGGGGTGAATCCAATACTTCCTTTATAGTAGTAAAAGGAAGTAAAAATAATGGAAATTGTTTTTTTCACAATACATGCTTTTCAGTAAATTCAATGTTCTTCAATGAAAAGTGGTATGTACAACGTTCAAGGTAGTTACATAATAATAAAAAATCTGGTGTGATACACTCACACAACTTCCTTTTACAGTGATCTTATAATTAGTCAAAAATTTCATTTTTAATTTTTAACCATTTGTTAAAAATTTTCAAAAATTACAAATTCTACAAAAACGGTACAAAATCGAGTGTTAGTTGAAGAGACAAATTTTCTCTAGAATTTTAAGGTGAATTCAAAAATGTAATAATATACCGGGTGTTTTATTTAAAATAGGAGTTAATAAAAAAAATAGAAAAAAAACGTAAGAAACCCACTTTAGAAGTATTCAACTGGAAAATCACCTATCTCACATCAATACACATTAAAAATGTAAGAAAAATGTAAAGTTTAAAAAAAATCGTTAGAGCCGTTTTTGAAAAAATCGAAAAAAACTGAAAAATCACAAGAGTAAACACCTACTTCCTGTTATGCGATTTTCTTCAAAAGCTTGCTGTCTCATCTACATAGTACACAAAACTTATATATGAAGTTTCAATGCCATACCTCTTTTCGTTTTTGAGATATTCTGTTCACAGACACACAGACAGACACACAGACACACAGACAGACAGACAGACAGACCAATGAAAACAAATATGTTTTTTGGGATCAGGGGACTCTAAAACGTGAAGATCTGTTGAAAACTCAATTTCGAATTTTTGGGGTGAATCCAATACTTCCTTTATAGTAGTAAAAGGAAGTAATAACAGCAATCAGTAACCTAAAAACCTTCAAGCTCTTTTTCATCTTGAAGATTATCTTCATCGATGCCGTCATCAATAATTAGTGCATCTGTGTTGGTGCACCCATATCCGGAGCAATTGTTGCACATGTTTGAGCATTTCAAGCCACTCTGTCGACGCTTACAGTTCCTGACACACCCCGCATTACAAGTGTAAACAATGAGGGAGAGCAATTTTTCAGGATCAGCTGCCTTTGTGGTTGCAACTGGACGCACATAACCACCAATCCTTTTCCAACCCCATTTTAGTGAATCTTTATTGAGATTGAGCCATTGCTGCACTTGATGGTAAACTCTATAAAAGTGTTGTTGTGCAGCTGCTGAAGTAGGGAAAACTACAGCCAACCTGAAATTTGTGTGTACAGGCTCCTTTGCGATGGTCTACAAATAACATTGATGGCGCAGATTATCCAAATTATCTGCATTTGTTGATGCAAATATCGAAAGGAAGAAATGGTTTCCAGCCAGTTACTGCATCTGGGTCTGCATTTGGGTGGTTAAAAATCAACTGCTTTAAGTAAAATTCCTTGTCACGTCGCACGATTTCAGAAGGCGTTATTTTTCCCTTTCTATAAATTGAAGAGGCGGTATCACATCCGGCGAAAGTGTAAACTACCAAGAGAACATCCTTCATTTTCCCGATACCACGCTGAATGTCTCCAATGCAGTAAACTTTTTCTTCTTGGTTATACCTTTATTCGGTACAACCATCTTCAACTGTTTGATGGCTGGAGCATGAACAACCAACAAGACCAATAAATTGGTGTCATTGCCAATTACGATACCCTCTGTTTCCTTCTTTGATTCGTCAATTGTAGTAAAAACGATCTTGGTGTCAGCATCACATTCTGCCTGAATCACTTTGCAGCCAGCTTGCTGTAAGTGTACAGTGATGAGAGTAATCAGTTGTATCTTGTTCTTAATACTAGTTAGAAATTTTGTTTGTCCTAGAGTGACATTAATTCCATCTTCCACTTTCACTTCAACATGTGTAGTAGTGGATGATCTGCGTAAATGTTGTTCGTCTTTTATGCTGGGTGCTTTACCATAAACACCTGGCCTTCCCACTTCTTTCAACACTTTATATAATACACTTGGAGCGAATATTACGAGTTCATAGGCGTGATTTTTGCTTTTTTTTGACAGACAGAAAAAGTTACCTTTTTACCCCCTCCATATTTCCGTAATCCTTTACTGCAGTGCAAAAATTCATACAACCATTTTTATTGTAAATTAAATGTACATTAATTTTGTATAAGATCAAGTTTGCGCTAAACCTTGCAGTTAACGAGATATTTGCGAAAACTGTAAAACTGTTGAAACCTACCATTTTACCACCTTTCCAACCCCCTCCCGCCTAAATCCGACACGCAAGGTCATGCAACTTTTTTCTACTTACTAAGAGGAGGGTACTAAGCAGTTTGCCACTGGGTAGAATTTTCTTTTTTGGATGTTTGGGTTAAACCTAGTCTTACTGTATTAAAACCCGATACCAAGAATCGCCATCTTTATGACGTCATAGCTCCTCACTCCACAGGCTGAGAAAGCGACAACAGGAGTTTTTCTACTAAGAAAACACCGCTAATTACAATGGTATCACTTGTCGGTATAAACCTACTCAGTCCCACGAAAATAATTATTAATTCACTTGGCCTCCCTACTATAAGTCTATTTCTATGTTCATGAAAAGGAGATTGGAGATAAGGTCTTGGCTTAAAGTAGATGTAAGTCAATTTTCAACTATTTTAAGTTTAGAAAACACCCTTTCACAGGTGACTTGTGTACAAGGTATAGTTAGTACAAATTTGTAAGCTACATACCGGTTGATAAATAGTCCAGATTGTGAGAGTTCAAAAACAACAGAAAAGGCGCATGACAAAACGACTCTGCCGCAACTATTTATAAATGTAGTTAATCAAATATCTTACTCACAAAAAATTTAAACCTTAATTTATTTTCGGGATTGGGAGCCCCCTTGAATCGGGGGCCCTCGGCGATCGGTGACCAGCCGACCTGGCCAGTCAGGGCCCGACTTCCTCATTATTTATTTTGTTTAAGACTGGAGCCTCAATATTCATAAGCATGAATGTTATGTTACTAATATTATTTCGGTTAAATCCGTGATTTTCTTTGTGTGCTGCGTTTTTTTATATATTTGTTTTTCAAGGGTCATAGCAATGGGGATACGGAAAGTTTGTTCCCCACATTTCGTTCCCCACATTTCGTACCCCACATTTCGTTCCGGGGATATTTCGTCTCCCCACATCTCGTACCCGAAAACTTCGTTCCCGGGCGAGCTCAGTTTGTTTCCTAGATTACAGGGTGTTGAAAAACGAGTGCAGCGATCGAAATACAGTTAAAAAATGAAAGATATTTTAATTAATTTATTTATTATAAGAACAAAATAAATTGCATTTATTAAAAAATCTGGTGTGATACACTCACACAACTTCCTTTTACAGTGATCTTATAATTAGTCAAAAATATCATTTTT
The DNA here is from genome assembly GCA_940337035.1 of Agriotes lineatus. NCBI lineage: Eukaryota > Metazoa > Arthropoda > Insecta > Coleoptera > Elateridae > Agriotes > Agriotes lineatus. The sequence goes on along the minus strand of CALNHX010003096.1, from coordinate 11,324 downwards.
AATTTTTAACCATTTGTTAAAAATTTTCAAAAATTACAAATTCTACAAAAACGGTACAAAATCGAGTGTTAGTTGAAGAGACAAATTTTCTCTAGAATTTTAAGGTGAATTCAAAAATGTAATAATATACCGGGTGTTTTATTTAAAATAGTAGTTAATAAAAAAAATAGAAAAAAAACAAAAGAAACCCACTTTAGAAGTATTCAACTGGAAAATCACCTATCTCACATCAATACACATTAAAAATGTAAAAAAAATGTAAAATTTAAAAAAAATCGTTAGAGCCGTTTTTGAAAAAATCGAAAAAAACTGAAAAATCACAAGAGTAAACACCTACCTCCGGTTATGCGATTTTCTTCAAAAGCTTGCTGTCTCATCTACATAGTACACAAAACTTATATATGAAGTTTCAATGCCATACCTCTTTTCGTTTTTGAGATATTCTGTTCACAGACACACACACAGACAGACAGACACACAGACAGACCAATAAAAAAAAAATGTTTTTTGGGATCAGGGGACTCTAAAACGTGAAGATCTGTTGAAAACTCAATTTCGAATTTTTAGGGTGAATCCAATACTTCCTTTATAGTAGTAAAAGGAAGTAAAAATGACGGTTTAATCTAAGTACGTATCTTCCTGATATTTTTTATAAGGCCATAATTTCTCATTCTGAACAACTTTTATTAGTAATATTTTGCCGTATCATGAACAAAAAGGGTAGTTTACCTGAAAAGAAAATAGTCAAGGCCAACTTGTTTTTGAAAAACTGAAAATTTTCTTAAAATTTTCTACAAGCCAAGCAGGAATTATAATTCCTACAACATTTTCATGTAAAACCAAAGAGCATATGCTCTTTGGTAAAACTAAAATAAAATTTAGTTCCCTCTTGTAAACTCAATCCGGGGACATACTGTATACAGTTCTTATCAGTTTATTATAATAAATAAATTAATTTCTGTCCTTTTAGTCTCGCTTCCCTCATGAGTGGAATTAATTTCTTACACTCGGTGCTTATTACGTTTGAAAATAATAGTTATTTGTAACTATTCTTTTCAAACGTCATAAAAGTGGCGACTCTTGTGACTACATTGTCAAGGTAACAGTGTCACTTTTCTGATTAGGCATAAAAAGTGCTAAATTATCTGCCTTGTTACGGTATTACAACAACTTTACGACACCCACCCAAGGTGAGCATCGCACCACGGAATCAGTCCTGGAAAACTGGCACACTTGCCCTGAGATTTGCTAGAAACAGGCTAACGGCCACGGCTGGAACGCTCAGGGAGTCGGGCGTGAGTCACACGATACGTTCTGGGCAAGCGTGTTGAGGCATATATATAGGGTACGTCAAAATTATGAGGGCGCCACCAAGCCTGTCTTAACTCGAATAACCGGGCCTGGGCGGTTAAACGGGAGCGAAATATTCAAGATACTCCGTCGATAAGAATTCTCATGAGCTGCAAGCTCAAATAACAATTTCGTGATCGCAAATACTGGAATGGTAATATTGGGACTCTTTGGGCCGAGACTGCGCAACCACTGGACCTACCTGTACGCTCTGATCTCTCACGTCTCGCCGTACACCAATCTGTACACTGTAAAAGGCGCTATCTGAAACAAAGCATGCACAGGTCGAATATGAATAATACGTCCCTTAATTAAATATGCGTCTATTGGTTAATAACTACATCTGGGTAGCAAATCGTGCCGCCAAGCTTATGTTACTGCTTACGTCAAGCACCAGCTGATGGACGCGCTATGCTAGTAAACAACACACTATGGGTAGCCGGCCGCAGTGGGCTCGACACTTTACATATTAGGGTACAGTTTAGAAATACGCCCTCCGGAAAAAGGGCGCGTTAGTGCGCGATAACAGACGCCGACCTGCAAAGGCAGCGGGGCAGCGTGACTGCAATATTTGACCAGGAAGAGGGGCTAACATAGCCTCACTAAAGCATGCGAATTTGGAATAGTTGCCAGCCCCTGCTACGTCGCCCACGCAGTCGTTGGCTGCGGTTAACACCTGGGAAGCAAAGCACAAAGCCCTCGCAAACATAAACAAAAAGCTTGAACAGATTAGGGCGCGCCAGGCTCAGCACGGCGAGGCGTTGATTCTATTTAGGTATTAATCGGTACAATATAGCGAAGCTCGCGCACCCAACATTACTGAATTAAAAGCTAGCACAAACGTAACACCAAGACATAGGCGCAGAGTTCTTTAGCTATTTAGGCGATGAGACGCGAAACTCGCGCACATGAACTTACTAGTAGGCTACCAAAGTAGCGTCTCGAAGCATGGTGGCCTCAAACCGGCATTAAAAGCCGCGACAAGCAAGCAAGGGGCATGCATCCGCCCGCACAAAGTTGAGCGCAAAAGCACCACCGCTCGCACAAGTGACAGTTACTATGTTTAAATGGTTGCAATTACAAATACCTTAGTCCGCAGACGGTCGATGAGAGTGGCGTGCAGTCAGTTGGTAGAAGGCGGCAGTCTGTGGCAGCTCAATCGCCAAAACACGGCATTAGGGGTAAACGGGCTGGAATCCGCCAAGATGGCGGCGTTAGGACGCTCTCCTGAGAGCACACTTACGGCGGCAAAGAGGCCTACTTCGTCCTGCCTAGAAAGATCCTCGAAAACAGCGAGTTGCAAAGGAAAATCCCCCTTTCTCACAAACGCAGAACTGGCCCCAAGAAGCCCTTCACACACCTACGCCTTGGCGTAAAGACGTGCCACTCGCACAATCACACGCGACCTCTTAAAGGATGGCATATTCGACAACATTCGCTAAAACAGCACGAGACGGGAAAAACAGGCTGGCGTCCCCGCAAATAGCGGGAACGCCGCGAAACGGCACACTCTGCGACTTCTTCGATCAACGGCCTGACTTGAACTCTCAAGCAAGCCGTGTTATGGCCCTTGCAGTGGCGTGAGCCAAACGGCATTGCCACGTGACTCTCGGCAGCCAATGGCGGTGCGCTCCATAAAACAAATTAATTCCGGTAACAAAGACAGCCAATGGCGAGGCGCCTCAACGGCGTGATTTCTAGAAGGTTCGGAATTCTTGCGAGCGCTAACACGCGGCTGCCAAAGTACCAGCAAAGGGGTGCTCCAACTGACGAGAAATACTGCGTTTGGGGCCAAATATGTGCAAAATCATTATTATGGAATTAGGCGATGGAGCCAAATAAGTAACTAAAAGGGTTTAGCATACGGGCACGCTGCCCTAAAGCCTAGGTGGCTAATTAAAATACCAAAATGACCTGACAGCCTAATCATTTAATCATTTAACTATCGGAATCATACATATCAATAATATCATTTAATTATTATTTGTTATTTTCATTCACAGTAACCATGGAAAAAATTATTTCCAACGTATCACGATTCTACCTCAGTATTGGTTTCTCACATTCATACTAATTTTTTGTTTTCTGATTTTGTTTCTTTTTTGCTAATAGGTGTTCGATTGAGAATATCCCTATGTATATTTAATTGGCAATTTTCCATAGCAACTGCGATTATTAATAATCGGAAATTTTTGGAAATTTACGGTAAATTCCATCTTATATGTCACTGTCATCACAAATAACCGTAGATTTTTAGTACCCATTTCGATATTAGTTTTGTTATTATTCTTAATAAAAATGTTTACTCTACTGTGTTTTTTTAATTCGTGATATATTCTATCAAAATATAACACGTGCATAACAAATTTCGTATGGTAATTTTTGCAAAGCAGATATTTTTTCTAACAAAAGAGTGTTTGCTTCCAAGACAAAAACCCTTTTTCTTCGGCGTCGTGATTTATTCAGTTGGCATGCACCCATGCTTCTATTGAAAAAAATAGTTGCAGAACTGTCTTCCAAATATTTCTGGAAATTTTTTATGCACTTGTTATGTTTCAACTGATAATAAAATTATAGTGTACCATGAGTTCCTTTTAAAAGTATACACAGTATACTCGTATTTATACTAAAAAGAAAAATTCCCTTATTTTTTATTGTTTACCCTATATTTCGGCAACCAATTATAGAGCAATTTTCAATTTTAAGAGATTTAATTTAAACAAATAGCGTGCTGTGGCAAAAATAAGGGAATTTTTCTTTTTAGTATACATACGAGTATTACCTATGTATACTTTTAAAAAGAACGGATGGTATGTATTTGGCTCTATGTGCTACCTGCCTCTGCAAATAAAGCTTCATTTTTGCTCATAGTATGTTCTTATTTACATATTCAATTAAATTTAACCTGGTTATATATAACTTTGACTAACAACCGCCTTTTAAAAACCACCTGTAGACATGGAAAATAGTTCGTATAATCCGTGCCGAACTTTACTATCTCAGTGGTGGAGCCTCCCTATTTTTATTAATAGCTCTAGGTAGAATTCGTGCAAACATCTGGCAACCATGTAGCATATTTGACGTCATTTCTATCGGCGCAGTAAAAGTGCGCACTGGTGGGGACGTAAACTTGTTACCAAACTCTGACTATAAAATAAGGAGTAGCAAAGGCTACCGGATTCTCAGCCGGAGCTGGTCGTGGGTCGAACAGAAGACTTAAAGCGTAAGCTGAAACGATGAGTAATTTATGGGCGCCAAGTAGCAGTAACCCAGCACTTTGCTAATCGTCAAACCAGACACTACGGAAGGTGCTACTAAGCGATCCTGAAAATTAGAGGTAGCGACAAGGACACACAAATCAAATTCGCAGGCATAAGTAACGAGTATATATAATTTAATAGAATATTAACATTAATAAAATATTAACAGTGCTCGGTAGTATATCACAACAACAACAAATATCACAAACCAGATTTCATATAATAATATCGTAAAATTTATCACAGATTAAACTCACCAGATTAAATAAATAAAGTCGTAGATCGTAGCAATTCGCATGTATGACCAAACGTGTCTCAAATTTAAGCGGTAGTTAAGGTTTTGTTTTGTTTGTCAAGTTGAAATCAACGCTAAACCCTCAGTTGCAAAAATACATAACTGTACTAGTAATCAAATGTACACAAAACCCATTATTACCCAAGATCTTGGTTTATAGGGGGCGCAATATTACCCGAAACACGCTAAATAAATCTCGCCCTAAAGGGGCGTAATTGCTTAAACAAAGATCGGACTGATTTCGCTAATTTCTTGCAAAATGGGGCCGCACTAAGCCAAATTCAACCGACTGACGGATCTCTCCACTGAGATCGAGTCTAAAATCGTTCAAATGGGCGTATGCAAGAATTGCTATTACAAAATTTACATAAGGGAAACCTTATCGTCCCTACGCATCTACATTAGACACAGCCTGAAGGCTAATGGAGGCTTAAAATGTCAAGTTGCAAATATCAAGATGTAAACAACAAAACAGGTCTACTTTCAGACTGCAGGTGAGTTTTATCACAACATTAAAGTAAGCAAATTTAATCAATTATCAAAATCTGGCCGTAGCCCAAACGCTACAATGAATAATAATTAAACACACATTAAAATCATGCCTATAACACAGGTTAAGTTGGTCGAGCTCAAAACTGCACAAGAACGCTTAAGGAAATTGCAAAGACAGACCTTGGCTGCACCAGGTGACGAACGTGCTAAATCGGAGGCCTACTGCACGATGTCGAGGAAGCCAGGTGTTCCAATGGGCTTCATCGCAGGTAACGCACAGATCTCGGGCCAGTAAATCTGCTAGCCTGTTTTAGGGACTGGAAATCTCCCAAACTCACAGCCAGCCGACTGCAGCAACTGCCTGGAGAGAGTGCTCTCCAAGAGGGGCCAAATCCATCGACCAAACGCTTCGAAAAGTTTCTGCGCCACATGAACAAACTCGCCGCTCACCAACAGAGATGCGTTAGTTCATACTATAGGACTGCTTCCTAATCTGAGTGCGTTCACCGCCCGTACCAAAGGGGAATTGAGTGCTTTCACCGCCCGTACCAAAGGGAAGCTGAGTGCGTTCACCGCCCGTACCAAAAGGAAGCTGAGTGCGTTCACCGCCCGTACCAAAAGGGAGCTAAAAGGGGCAACATTCTGCCTTAGAAATATAACCAGTAATTGTCAAAATAGCATACCGTGAGATGTTCTGCTCCAAATCGCCCAAGTATTACATGTGCTTGTCAGATAAATTCCGGACAAAAATCCGTGCTTGAAATGTATCACAACAAAAACGTCGGGGACGTCTCCCAGACAAAAATCACACCAAGATATACATTTTCATGCTAGGATGAGCGTGACAAAACCGAATTACAAATATTCGTGCATCGATTAACCAAAGATGCTTTTCACCACATCCATCTTCTGACAACTCAAAATGGCTAATGATAATTTGACAGCTAGGCCCAGAAAATTCCAAATTTGCAGAAAAATCGCATCTGCAACCAACATAGCACGCGTACAACGTGAGGCCTAATCTGCAGTGACTTTACTTGAGGAAATGGGTAACTAAAACTAGGCTATTATAGGGTAAATAGTTAGAGCGAAATGTGCAAAGTGCCTTGAATTAGGCCGGGATAAGGCAAATCGTTAAATTAATACGAAAAGTGACTTTTGGCCCATAACAAACTGCCATATATCTAATACTTACTATATTGCTAGCGGCTATGAGTGGGAAACTGACCAAGGAAGTGAGACAGACAACCAACTCTTCAATGTATAACGGTGAGCGGTGCACAAGGGTGGCGGCGTCGTCCGCCCAATGGGGAAGTGGTCAAGTTTAAAATTCGCTTCTAAAGGCGGAGTTCGAATTCCCACGCATGCGCACGAGACGCGTTATACTCTAAGTGAGACTATGTCGGCGCCGTAATGTTTTCTAGCGTTCCGAGGCCCTACCAGCAATATATGTGTATTATATATATATGTAAACTGCAAGATTACCCAACTTTCGACTTTCCTAACTCATTACTTAAAATGTTTTGAACCCGTTTATAGGATATGCCCACAGCCTCTGCTATTTCTCGAACCTTGATTCGCAGATCTGCCATGCCCGTATCGTGAATCAAATCGATGTTTTCTTCAGTTGTAGCAGAAGCAGGTCCTCCACTGCGAGAATCATCTTCAATGCCGTTTCTTCCCCTGTTTCAATTCGGCTGCCCACTTTTTGACCATTGTGTATGGAGGACAAGATGTTCCCAAAACGTTTGCCATGTCTTCATGAATTTGTCCTTTTTGTGCACACATTGCTCCACAAAATTCCACAAGTCTCAAATTAACAGAATAACGTAAAGCATTGCATATAACCAATAACAGTGCCCATAACCTCACTACGAATAATTGTAGCTATAATGTTGCCCTCTCTCTGTCATGTCGTAAAATTTTCAATCTATTCGCCTAGAAACTTTCTGCAGTACATATGGGGTGCTCATTATTTTGAAATTAATTGAAAAATACATGACTCATTGGTGTCTGTTTGACATATCTGTCACAACCATGGAGGTTAGAGAGGAGGAGATGGAACGATTTGTTGCGAGAGTGGCCGCTTTTCGTGTCGTAAGTTCTCTAGTACAGCTATACGTCACCGCGGCGTGAGTGTTACACTTGTGGTAGAGACCCTAGGGTCTCTAACTTGTGGGATAACTTGTGGCTGAAAATCGTATGCTTACCGTGTTTCCTATAAACCGTTCAATAGTTATTTGCCAGATAGGAGGCCATGTTAGGGTGATGAATTTCACCCTGTAAATATGCTGTCAGTCATTAAGAGAAGTTAGGTTATGCCCATTTTATACAAAATGATAATTTTATGTTAATGTACAAAACGTGGTTGCCAGATTTGGTTTTGGATTTTGTGCCACTTTTATTATTGGTTAAGATAAATTTCATGAAAGACAACTTGCTGATTCTGAATACGTGTCATACTTTGTTGAGTAGGAATAATGGTATAATGAAAGTCGTTTTTTTATTGTAATTATAAATTGTATACAAAAATATTTAAATATTACAATTTATGTATTTTTTTCAGTATAAATAAATAAAGCTTTTACAAGCCACTTTAGGCCCATTGCATAACAATCTCCATTGTCCTTTATTCATGATTTTATTTCTCCAGTCTTCTATTCCTTTCCTTGCTATGTCTTCCATTACTGCCTTCTCCCACCTATTCCTTGGTCGCCCCCTTCATCTAGTTTCTTGCGCTCTGCCTTCCAATACTATCTTAGTAGCTATTCCATCTGGCATTCTCCATATATGCCTAAACCTTTTTAACCTCTGAGCTTTAATGAAGTCTACTATACTTGGCTCCCCATACTTCTCCTGTACGTCTTCGTTTGTAAGTTTTCTCCAACCATCCTCCGTTCGAGTCCCTCCAAATATTTTTCGCAGCATTTTTCTCTTCCACCTACTTATCATGTCTTGATCTGCCACATTCATCGTCCATGTTTCACATGCATACGTAGCTGTGGGTCGAATTACAGTCTTATGAGTCGTAGGTCTGCATTTAGCGAGATTTGTTTTGAGGACATTATACTAGTTAACGCGCCCGCACATCTCGATGCTATTAACCTTGATTTAATTTCTTGTGTGTAAGTTAAGTTTTCAGAGATTAATGTTCCTAAGGAAGTAAACTCCTTAACTCGTTCTATTTTCAACTCTTAATATTACGGCATTATTATTGATTTCTTTATTTTTTCCACTACTTCTTTGTTAAAGTTGCTGAATATTGTCCAGTGGAAGTTGAAAAATGGATATTTTTTTTAATATGGCCACAGAAGAAAATCGCAGGGAGTTAAGTCAAAAGACCTCTGAGGCCGCACTGTAGACATGTTTTGACTAATAACTCTGTTTTCGTAAAACTCTCCAAGTAAATTTAAATTTTCTTGTGTTGTGTGAAGTCTTGCCCCATCTTATTGAAAGTAACCCTTTTGTAGTTCATCGTCACGTAACTCTTCAAAAAACGGCGACAAAATGTCAATACGATATTGTTGTGCATATAGCAAACCTAAAATTTGAATTATTAAAATAAAATTTAATCGTTTTGCTGCACTTACCTTCAGAAAATACAGGACCTATAACTCTTCTTTTACTAATTGCAGCCCAAACCCCGTTTTTTGGGGGGTGAAGCGGTTCTTCAACATAAAAATTGGGATTCTCAGAGCTTCACATACTCATATTTTGTGAATTAGTATAGCCTGATAAATAGAAGTATGCCTCATCGGTAAAGACAGTTTTCTCAAACGCATTATCCTTATTTCCTAAATTATTGATAAACCAGTTACAGAATTCCAATCTAACCGGAGGATCGTTTGGCAGCAACCGGTAAGGAAAATAATGCAAATTGCTTCTTAATATCCTATCAGATGTTGTATACGAAACATTTAATTGCTGTCCTAAATGGCGAACAGATACGTGTGGTTGTTCTTGCACAATTTGTCTCGCATTGTTAACTACTTCTTCAGTGCTTATGTTTGGTCGACCACTGCCTTGCTTCCGGTGTACATTTCCAGTTTCGCGGAAGTTATGGACAATTCTTGATAAAGCATCACTAAATACCTTATATTGTATAGCTGTCGCGGGAAACTCCTCATTAAATTTCCTAAAGGAGCCTTCAATAGAATAAATCCAATTTTCATCGACTTTACAAATTAATGCTTCCACATTTAAATAAATGCAAATGTAAAGAATATGAGACTGCGAATGAGATTCCTTGTTGGCATGGATGTCGGTGTGCTGGTCTAAAGTCTAAACTTCGAGCGGCTTTAAATTTTCATACGAGAAATGTCTTGAGCTTGGTTTACACTGGGGCCGGATCAGCGTTGGGAGTTGCGTGGTGTGGATTATCAGAAGATAGCCACTCATTTTCCATGTCATAAACAAGAATTTTGATGCCAAAAACCCCCTATTCCACTTCCATTGTTTCATTGCTAGTATCTGAATCATTATCAATACTTGATTCTGACTCAGATTCCTCCAATGAAATAATGAAAGGTGGAATGTTTTCAAACGAAATATTTCCCATATGTTTCGCCCAGTCTTCCGAAATAGTTTTTTCACAATGATCACAATAATTTTGCCACATGTCGGAGGTACACTTTGAAAGAGCTTCAAGCCATAAATTCTTAACCTTATCCTTGGATGAAAGCTGAGAATTTATATGCTTGTTGTAGTAAGTTTTACAGAACCCCCATGCCATTTCAATAGGATTGTATTGGCAATGGTACGGAGGTAATCTAAGAACCTCATGACCATTCTCTTTCAAAAATTCGTCAGTCACGTAACGTTTGTTATTGTCTTTCCTAAAAGGTTGAATTAAACTCCAAAGATGTTTTTTTGTAATTTTGCCCTCAATTTTGACATTGTGTTTAATCAACCAATCCTGCATCTGATCCTTCTTCCAATTAAGTGAGGGTAACTTTTCCAACTGCACCGAATGGTACGGTGCATTGTCCAAGATTACCACACATTTACCAGGAATTTTATTCAGAGCAGGAAGTAACTGATTAACCACCCAATTTTGAAAAATCTCCCCGTTCATGGTTTTGTGATAATCCCTATCGTTATTAGTTGAAGATAAGAATAGATCACACCCTTCCAAAAACCCAAATTTAGTTCCCGCATGCAAAACAGTGAAACGCTTTCCCTCCGATTTAATTTTAGACGGATTGCTTTTAATTTCAGAATCGTGTACCCATTGTCGTACGCTAGATCCATTTTGATAAATCCAGGTTTCGTCTAGGTACACGAATGTTATATTTTCACTAGAATTTTGGTATTGCAAGAATTTTCTCAAATAAGTAATTTTGGATGCAACAACATGTTTCTGTTCACATAGAATTTTACGTCCGTTTACATGTTTGTATTTATAACCCATTGATTTTAGAATATTATATAAAGTCGTTTTTCCCTTATCGAATTCGAAATTTTCACGCACGTTCTTTAATAGTCTAGCCAAAGTAAAGTGCTCATTTTTCAAGTGATAATTCCAAATCTGTCGTTGCAAATCTTCCCGAAATGCAAAATTTTTATAGTATGTATCATTTTTAGGTCGTGGGCCAAAAGGTTTAATTTCAAAATTGTCCCGCCCAATAATAGTTCTTATAGTTCTTTCGGACACCTAAAACAGTACAAAGCCCAAAATTAAAGCAACAGTTAAGTTTTATGCATAAATACTTGCATCCCAAATATCAGTAAGCCGGGCAAGGATTTCAGTTTCCGTAAGGTCTGGCCTGTCGGTTTTGTAATGCCTGTAGGCCTTTGTAATTTTCAGTTTTGTGTCACCTTTAATTACTTTTGGCATATTGCTCTAGTATTACAATTTGACAGATAGGTATCCATAACGCTGATGTCCATACATATTATGCCTAGTGGCAAACAAAGTATGAAAGCAC